>JANRFK010006689.1:9351860-9363360 GCA_030068395.1 Apalone spinifera
AACCACTAGGCCCCATGCTCCTCCCAGTGCCAAGCACAGAACCCAGGCGCCCTGGTTCTCAGCCCTGTGCTTTAACATGCGCCACCTTCCTAGCCCATGTGGGTTGGGGGCTAACGGCGGCGAGGGCCTCACAGCTCCATGAGGGGATGAAGACACTTGCTCCCTGCCCCCCGGGACAGGCCCGACACACTGCTGGGAAAATCATGGGGCCCAGGAAGGTGCTCCCACTCCCACGCGCTGCCCCCCACCTGCAGACTTGGATGACCAGCGGCTGCGAGCGCTTCATGTCGCCGCCAGGCAGCAGCCCGCCCTTGTCCCGCTCGCCGGTGGGGAAGGCAGCGCCATTGGGCAGGCTCCTGGCTCGCTCCGGCTCCAGGCAGCCCTGGTACAGGTTGTCCAGGGCGGTGGGCAGGTCGTTCCGCAGCGCGGCCAGGTCCATGGCATTATCTGCCGGGAGAAGGGAGGAGGCCGGGATGGTTACGCCTGCCTCAGTGGCCTCCTTCAAGCCACGGAGCCCTCCCCGCCCGCCAGGTGCAGCCACAGTCTGTGTGAGCTGGGGGCACCTTCCCCTCACCCCGTGCCGGGCCTGATCTCTGGCCAAGGGGACCCGCTTTGAGGTGCACCCCCCTCTTCCCAGCCGGGGACAGAGAGAGCAACGGACCACGCTGGGGAATGAGACCTAAGCCCCCTCAGAGAGTCCGGGCACCTAGGAACACCAGGGAGAGGCAGGCGACAGGGAGCACCGGGCATCAGTCAGACGGGGGGGAATCCCTCCCCTTATCCTTCCACCCCCAGGTGACTGTCAGACTGGGGAGCGGACTGGGTGCCAGTGCACAGGGCAGCTATCACCCCGTCCCCGTGAGGCCTGCACCCCACATAGCCGGGCTGGAAGCAGTAGCTCATGTTCCACCAGCGACTCTCCAGAGGGGGGTCCCTCGCCTTGGTGCCGATGTGGCTACAAGCAGAATCTGACCCTAACCAAGAAAAAGCCCCATCTGAGGCGAAGCCACCTGCCAGACGCCCTCCTTCCCCACACTGCTTGCCCCGGCAGTGTGTCCGAAAAGGGGGCCGGATTCCTGTAGCCAGGGGTGAAAGGCCCTTCACATTTCTTACAGGTCCTGTCCTATCACTACCCGGGTCCCTGCCAGCTCTTAAATAACTCCCTGCCGGCTTGTGCCGCAGCTCAGTTAGTTCTTGCTGGGCCTCACGCCACGGCCCGCCTGCTTCCTTTCACCTCTGTCTGCAGCTCACTCTAGAATCAGAGAATCCCAGGGCGGGCAGAGACCTTGGGAGGCATCAAGTCCTGCCCAAAGCAGGACAAACCCCAACTACATTAACCCAGCCAGGGCTCTGTCAAATCGGGACTTAAAAACCTCTAGGGATGGAGATTCCACCCCGTCCCTAGGGAACCCCTCCCAGTGCTTCCCCACCCTCCTAGGGAAAGAGATTTTCCCAATCTTGGAGTTATCGTGGATAGTTCTCTGAAAACGTCCACACACTGTGCAGCGGCGGTCAAAAAAGCAAATAGGATGTTAGGAATTATTAAGAAAGGGATAGAAAATAAGACCCAGAATATCATACTGCCCCTGTATAAAACTATGGTACGCCCACATCTTGAGTACTGTGTACAAATGTGGTCTCCTCACCTCAGAAAAGATATTTTGGCCGTGGAAAGGGTTCAGAAAAGGGCAACTAAAATGATTAAGGGTTTGGAACGGGTCCCATATGAGGAGAGGTTAAAGCGACTGGGACTTTTTAGTTTGGAAAAGAGGAGACTGAGGAGGGATATGATAGAGGTATATAAAATTATGAGTGGAGAGGGTGAATAAAGAAAAGTTATTAATTAGTTCCCATAATATAAGGACTCGAGGACACCAAATGAAATTAATGGGTAGCAGGTTTAAAACTAATGAGCGAAAGTTTTTCTTCACACAGTGCATAGTCAACCTGTGGAACTCCTTGCCAGAGGAGGCTGTGAAGGCTAGAACTATAAGGGTATGTCTACACTGCCACCCTAGTTCGAACTAGGGTGGCTAATGTAGGCATTCCAACTTGCAAATGAAGCCCGGGATTTAAATATCCCGGGCTTCATTTGCATGTTCCCAGGCGGGCGCCATTTTTAAATGCCTATAGTTCGAACTAGTTCAAACTACCTGCCCACGACTACACACAGCACGGACTAGGTAGTTCGAATTAAAGCTCCTAATTCGAGCTACCGTTATTCCTTCTGCAAGTTCGAACTAGGGTGGCAGGGTAGACATACTCTAAGAGAGTTTATAGAGAAACTAGATAAATTCATGGAGGTTAGGTCCATAAAAGGCTATTAGTCAGGGGGTAGGAACGGTGTCCCTGGCCTCTGTTTGTCAGAGGCTGAAGATGGATGTCACGAGACAAATCGCTTGAGCATGATCTTCGGTCCACCCCCTCTGGGGCACCTGGCGCTAGCCACTATCGGCAGACAGGATACTGGGCTAGATGGACTTTTGGTCTGACCCAGTACGGCCGTTCTTATGTTCTTATGTTCAATATCCAACCTCAACCTCCCCCACTACAACTTGAGCCCATTGCTCCTTGTTCTGCCACCACTGAGAACAGCCTCTCTCCAGCCTCTCTGGAACCCCCCTTCAGGGAGCTGAAGGCTGCTCTCAAATCCCCCTTCACTCTTCTGCAGACTAAACAAGCCCAAATCCCTCAGCCTCTCCTTGTAGGTCATGTGCTGCAGCCCTCTCCTCATCACCCTGCTGTGGGAAGGGCGCAAACCCTCCCTGCAATACCAACACCACATCCAACAGCTCCCTGACCGGCATCTCTCACTCCCGCTGGTCCCAAATACGCCAGCTTGGCCAGAGTGTTGACCCAAGCCCGTGGGTCTGGGTCTGTTCTCCAGAGAAGAAGGAGACTCAAGTGCCCCAGTGGTAAGAGGCCCGGCTGAGCCACCCGGACAAGCTGGCTTGTGCAGAAACCTTGTACGGCCTTGCGGGCTGTCCCGGCAGGCGTGCACAGTGCCTTGGCCAGGAATTTTAAGCAATCAGGCAGGACTTCCGGGCACAGATATCCCGACGGCATGAGCCAGTCGGCTAATTGCACACAGACTCCTTGCACTCTTGTTTGCACGCGCCAGTCTCACGCAGGGGTCACCCCGCTTGTTGCACATGGAGTTGCGGCACTAAGGGGCTCTCGGGTCATCCCAGCCCATCAGCACCACGTTCGGCTTTTAGCCGAAAGAAATATTAACAGGAGTTGTGAGCAAGACACGAGCAGTGATTCTTCTGCTCTGCTCGGCGCTGATTGGGCCTCAGGTGGCGTGTTGTGTCCAGTTCTGGGCACCACATTTCAAGGAAGATGTGGAGACATTGGAGAAGGCCCAGGGAAGAGCAACAAAATTGATGAAAGGCCTAGAAAGCATGGCCTGTGAGGGAAGGCTGAAAGAATTGGGCTTGTTTAGTTTAGAAAAGAGAAGACGGAGAGGGGACATGAGAGCAGTTTTCAGGTATCTAAAAGGGTGTCACAAGGAAGAGGGAAAAAAATTGTTCTCCTTGGCCTGTGAGGATAGGACAAGAAGCAATGGGCTTACATTGCAGCAAGGGAGGTTTAGGTTGGACATTAGGAAAAACTTCCTACCTGTCCGGGTAGTGAAACCCTGGAATAAATTGCCCAGGGAGCTTGTGGAATCTCCATATTGAAGAGTAGGTTGGATAGACATCTATCCAACATGTGTCAGGGATGATCTAGACAGTCATTGGTCCTACTGTGAGGGCAGGGGACTGGACTCTATGACATATCAAGGTCCCTTCCTGTTCTAGGAGTCTATGTGTACGCTCCCTTTGCTCTAGGATCCTCTGGCTTTTACTGGGAGGATCCGTTGTGCTGCAATCCAGCCCTAGAGACTACAACTCCCATGATGCCTTTGAAAAAAAGGAGGGAAACTGTTAGGCTCTTCCAGGCAGTGCAGGGAGAGGGTTGGTGGGCTGCCCCAGCTGCCAGCAGTTCTGGTTCCCTGCCTCTCTTTGGACCCAGTGTCAGTTTGTCTTCAGTGCAGGAAGCACTTTCCCAAACAGCCCCAGTTACTCACAGCACCCTCTATCCAGGCCCTTCTTAGCCACAGGGTCTCTCCCCTCCAGGGACAATCACCAACAGCCCCTGAAGCAGCCGGCTAGATCCAAGCCCCAGCAGGCTCCCAGCAGCAGCTCCCAGCAGCACCTCCTGGATTGGAAAAGGCTCTAGACCAGCAATCTGGCTCCTCTCTCCAAATTGGAGCCCCCCAGCCCTCTCCCTGCACTGCCTAGAAGAGAGCTACAGTTTCCCTCCTTTTTTTCCAAAGGCATCATGGGAGTTGTAGTTTCTAGGGCTAGATTGCAGCACCAAGGATCCTCCCAGTAAAAGCCAGAGGATCTTAGAACAAAGGGAGCCTGCACACAAGTCTATGAAATTCTTGCTGGGGAGGGATTATGCTCCCTGATGCCTCCAGCAACTGACCCGTGTCCTCTCTGGGCGGGGCAGCTACTCTCTGGTCCAGCCTGCCCCTTGTCTGCTTTCCCGGCAGCCTGGCCCGCTCGTAGGGTTGCCTGATGGTCTCAACAAACATACCGGACACACTTAACGTTCCATCACAATCGACATTCCATCTGATTTCGAAAAGAAAGCTCTAATACTGGACTGTCCGGTTCAAAACCGGACCCCTGGCAGCCCTCCCCGCTCTGCAGTCCCAGGTTTGTGCGAGTGCCCCTCTCCGGCCTGGCAGCCGGCGCTGGGTGTCAGTCGCTTACTCACCCGGCAGGCTGAGACACGCTTGGCTCCCCCAGAGCCTGCCCGAGCTGGAGCCTGCCTGGCGACCCCCCAGGTGCAGCGCAAGGCGTCAGAAGGAAGAACTGCCAACCCCGGGGGGGTGCTGGCATCTGGCCCGTGGGGCCTCTCCCCAGCAGCAGCTGGGCTCCCGGGGGCACCGGTTCACCAGCCTGCCCTTGGCTCGCCGGTCGCCTTCGGTCCACCACAAAGGGATGCGTCAGCAGGTGACTCAGCACCGCCCCACCCTTCTCTCCACAGGTCTCCTCCCCTCACTGGTTCCCAGGCAGCCCCGCCAACACAGGGGCCACCTGTGAGCTGCCCTGTCGATTTGTTCGCGGATGTCTAGGGGATCCCCCCGGCTATAATGCTGCTCACTTCTCCTGAGGGACCCCTTGTGGTGGCAGGGACTGGGCTCCAAAGATGGCGCAGACCAGAGGCTTTCTGGGCATGGCCGCGTGGCTGGGATGTTGCGTCTGCCCCTCTCCCCCTGGTCTGTCCACGGGCATGGTTGTTTGAGCAGGAAACAGTGTGATGAGACAAGCCGGGGCAGCCGGGTTCTCCTCCAGGCCCAGCAAGCACCGGGACAAGCCGGCTGGAGCGTGAAACAAACCTGGGGCAGGGCAGGGTGGGTAACAAGGCCCCTGCTGGCCGGCTCTGGGGGCCAGATTCTGAGCCCGGTTACTCCCCTGATGCCCCAGGATCGAGGCCCATGCAGCTGAGAGCAGGAGGGCCCCCCGTTCCAGGCTCCCACGCCATCGCTGCTCCTACCAGCTCAGCCTCCCTTCCCTCGCCGCCCAGGACCCCCGCGGGCAGGCTGTGCCCCCAGCCAAAGGGACTCCCTCTCCCGCCCGCTGCACCCGCCACTGTCTCAGCCCTGCTTGAAATCATGCTGCAGGGATCCATCCGGAGACAGGACCCCGGGCATCTTCGGCTGCTAATTACACACGCAACCTTTCCTGGCTCCCAGGGTGGGAGAAGCCAGAGCGCGGTGTCCGGGGAGCCCAGAGCACGGTGTCCGGGGAGCCAAGGCACGCGGGAGCTAGCCTGCCCCACACTGAGAGATGGTCAGAGGGAGAACTGGGTCTTTGGGGTTTTCACACTACTCTTGGGTGGTCCCTTTCAGGCTGAGCTCTGTGCCCTGAGAACAGGCGGCTACCGAGGCACCGCCTGACCCCGTGGCCTGTCCGAGGAGCCTGTGGCAGACCCGAGAACTGGCCACCGAACGCGGGCTGGCGTCCTTCCTGCCGGTCCGGGCTTCCCCTCCAGCCCTGCCCATGGGCCACGAAGCCTGTCCCCAATTCGGATCCTCTGCTCTGGTCAGGGGCAGCCGGACGCTGCCACACAGCCACCTGAGGCTGCGATGAGTCTGGAGCACTGGCGGGCAACCAAGGCTAGTGAGGGAGCTGCACCACCGGTCGGGGGGGAAGGGGAGGGGCTCAGACCAGGGGCCTGCACCATTGGGGTTCCTCCGACGCTGCACCCGCGTAGCAGCAAGAACAGACTCCACCAGCTAGTAGAACAGAGAGGGGTTTATTGCTTCTCCCGGATACAGCCCAGCATAGATGTGATGTGTCTAACGGAATCTGGGCCAGGATGCTTCAGACCCCATGAGATGGGGTCCCTGGGCCCCTAGATTCCAGCCCCCTCCTAAGACTGGTTCTTTCATGATTCCAGCCCCAGACTGCTCCTTCCCCCAACCCTCGCTTCCTAGTTCCCTGGCTGCCCTCAACCGGTCAGACCGGTTGGATCTTCGGCAGCCCACCTGCAGGGCAGTGCTCTGGACACCGGCCAGTAGGGGTCACCCACAGCCCACACTACATCCCACCATCACATTCTCCCCCTTTGCCAGCCGTGAGACCGAACTCTTCCCCCGGCCGGCTGAGGCCTGTGGCGGGCAGGGTGGGAGTCGGAGGGCAGGCTCTGCCACCCTGCTGAGGATTAACAGGGAACCCCATGGGGACACACACGGCCGGTCGCCGGCCCCGATTGAATCCTTCCGGCCCTGCTTTTGCTGACGACAAGCCTGCTCCTACCCCCCGGTTGCTGGGGGCACGGACGGGTGGGCACAACAAGCCAGCTCCTTCTGGCTGGGGCTGACGCAGTTGCGGGCGGGGGGATAAAGAGAGCCCCCGGCCCCTCCTCTTGGTGTCGCGACCCAAGCAGGTTTTATGGGCCTGGGAGAACATCATTAAAACCACTGAAGTATTAAAGCTGGAGCCGTCTGCAGCTCCATGGGCATGGGGGGAGGAGGGGGAGGAAAGGGGCGCGTCCCCTACCATGCATTCGCCTCCCTGCAATGCCAGGCTTCCCGTGCGGAGACCCCTTCCCCCTGCCCCACTAACATCTCCTGGCAGGCCGTGTTCGTCCAAGAGGGGGGCTGGGCTGGAGCAAGGAGGGATCTGGGGATCCCCTCCAGCCCTGCCCATGGGCCACGAAGCCTGTCCCCAATTCGGATCCTCTGCTCTGGTCAGGGGCAGATGAGGGCAGAGGGGAAGGAGACTCAGTGTGGCAACTTCTTGCTGTTGCCTTCCCTCCCCCATGGGCTCTGACTCATACCACTCTGGCCCCGGAGGGAAGGGGGCAGGGTTCCTTTAAGGAGGGCCCTGAGCTGTGATTCACCCTCCCGGCTTCCTGCCTTTTCGATCCTGCTTGAAAACATCCACCCGCCCCAGACAAACTGCAACGCCAAGCTGCGAGTGCCAGGCGGCTTGCGCAACGGGCACTGCCAGGCACCATGGCGAGGCCGGGCATGGGGCCACAGCCTGCCCGACCCTGTGGGTGTTTCCTCCCCCTGCAGCTCTCTGGCATGGGGGGCTGCCCCACCGACGGGGCATGGCCAGTCGTCTGACACTCAAAGGGGAACATCTCATTCCAGTTCCCCGCCTGCACCCAGAAGCCCTTCCCTGGAGAAAGAGGAATCCACCCCTGCCTTTGCAGAGAACCCACAGGTAGCTGGTGCCAGCCCCATGCCCGGCTCCTGCGCATCCTTAGAGAAAAGTTGTTCCCAGGCAAGATCACTGGTAAAACCTGGCCAGGATCTCTGCACCCACCTGGAATGGCCCCTGTTCAGGAAGCCTGGAGAGTCAGGTTTTCAAGGTACTTTGGTGCCCAAAGATCAGACAGGTGCCTGATCGTTAATTATCGCAACAGAGGGCCAGTGTGGAGCCTGCCCAGAGAGGGGGGAATCGGCACACGGTGGATACGACTTAGTCCAGGATGGCCGGACAGAGTTTGCCAGCCAGGCCCCACCCGGATTCCGCCCCCAGAAGCCTGCTGTAGGCACACTGGGGGTGCGAGTGCCGCCCTCCCTGTGCTCCAGGACTGCGCGACGCCCCACCTCCCCATAGTGCTGGGGGGCGGCTTGGCTCCCGTGGGGCAGGGCTTGGGCAGAAGGGGCGGGGCTGGGGGCTTGCCTCCACCAGCCCTACCTTTACCCACCCCTCATGACTGAAAATCCAGGGGCCTTCAATCTGAAATCGTTCAAGCGCTTGTAAAAATCCCCCTCCCCAAACCCGCTGGCCCCAATGCACATCTGAGGCCCTGGTGGTGATTAAATCCTGTTGAACCTTGCACTGGAACCAAGGTGTTCCCCGCAGGCCCCTGGCAAAATTCCAGTCTCGGGGAACTGCGTTCGGCTGACCTACATTCCACCCCGGGTGCAAAATTCTCCACACCCTGACTGCAGGTGTAATCCCATGTCGGGTGTGAGCTGTTACAAACAGCGGTGCCCTGCTCCAGAAGTGGCTGCATTTGCGGGGAAATAGGACATGCTTCCCAATCACAATCAGTCTGTTAACGCTGGGCTCAGGGTTCCCTGTAAGCTGGGAACCGCTCCTTGTGCAGCCGCTCAGGAGAGATTCCAGGGTCGCCCTGCTGATTAGCAGAGCGCCCGCAGCTAGATTGTGTGTTTCTACTGGTGGTGCACATTTGCACAAGTCTTGGTGCATATAAAAATGTATTCCGCACAAGCATGGGAAAAATCCGCACGTGGGTGGAAAAGATTAGCGGGAACACTGGCTGGGATTTTTTAGTAAGGAACAAATTCTATGGTTTTGAATGCATGTATTGTAAAAAGCTCCCCGGGGCAAAATGATGGGATTTGCCTCCACTATTTAGGTGGGGCTTAGACCCTCTGTACAGGAGTGAGTCCCCCAGGCATCACCAGCAAGTCACCGAGCCGAGTGCCCAGCCGAATGGAACGGATCATCTCTCCCCCCACCCTGCAGCCCATCCGTCTCCCTGCTTCTAGCTAAACCAGTTCTACGCCTGGTCCTTTCCAGCAGGGTGAACAGCTGGCCCCTCCCTGCAACAGCTCACCCCCTTGGTATCTGGGCCATCCAGCTGACGGAGACCTTTCCGATGCCAGGTCCTAGCAAGGGCGCTGTGGGGTCCTGAGCCCTTGTCAAGGAGAAAAGCCCCGTGCTACTCCAGCTGCTCCTTGCGGCGCAGGACTGAGGGGTGAGTGAGAGACACTAAAGGGGCTGTCCAGCTGGAATGGATCTTCACTGCACTTGCCCGGCCACAACCAAGCCGACCCGGTCCGGTAACTTGCTTTGGACTGTGACTGAGGCTGAATGAATCAGAGGAAGGTGCAGTTTTCCTCCCCGCCACCGAGCTCTGCAATACAGCCCCAGGTGGGCAGGTTCCTTCCTGACCCCTGTCGTTCACCGTTGCTTTGTGCCCTGCGGCATGAGGGTCGCTACCCCTCGTGACTGTACCCTACCGGTGCCAGGCCTATTTCGCTTCCGAATGCAGGTGGAAAGGACCAGCACCAGGCTCAGACTCTGGAGGGAGATGCCCAAGTCCAGCCATTAACTCCAGCTGGACCAAATCCTCTAGCTGCCATGGCTGAGGGCCGCCATCCAGGGGGTTTGATAGCTTGGCTCGGGGTTACGACCCCTTTTCTACAGCTGAGTGCTTTTCTGGGAAGTCCCCAGGCTGCAAAAAGCAACTTTCAGTGGGCTAAGGAAGGGCAGGCGCTTGTAAACGGTGAGACCAGCTGTCCACGGCAGGGGCCACAGGTCCCCGTGCTGGCTCGGCCGGCCCTGAATCCTGCCCCTACTTCCAGGCCTTTGTGGGGCTGTGCTACGGGTATAGGACCAGCAGAGTCTCTGGCCACTCCCCACCCACGTCCTGGCTCCTGGCTAGGGTGATGAGGGATAAAGTCTTTGTTGATGCTGGTTCTGCCGTCTGCCTTGGCTGTGGCTCTGGGGAGATGCGGGGAAAGGAAGGGTTTCTGGAGCCGGGCCAGTTGCACAGAGGCATGGTCAGAAGATTAGAGGGGCCATGAGGAGACGCATGTGTGTGGAGCTCAGCCAGCCCGGCTGCTGTGTCGTAAACTCCCCACTAGCGCGGCCCGGACTGCGGAACAAGAGACAAGCAGGAGCTGGATGAGGGCAGAGCCCACGAGGGGCTGAGAGGCTGACAGAGGCCCGGGGTGAAAGTCCTCTCACGAGCCAGAGGCTGCAAACGCAGCAGAATTGCCGCACGGGAAAAACATTCTCCCCACAGACCCAGCTCCAGGTCAGGACCCACTGTACAGCGACAGCTATGGGTCTCAGAGCGTGGCCCGTCACCATCCTGGAGGTGGGTTGCGGGCTCGGGGTCCCCCCCCCCAGCAGGGAGCCCTCATTGGCGTTCCAGCCCTGCACCCCCTTTCCCCCGTATCCCGAAATGGCGCTGCAGTGTAGATGTTGCTTCAGTGAGCTTGGATGCGTCCCGCCCCCTTTCTGCAACTCATTTTCCCCATCTGCAAAGTGAAGGTGAAGCGCCTGCCCCCCGTGGAACAAGGCAATGTTCAGAGATGAAACTGCCCCAGATGTGCAAAGTGCCGAGATCTAGCAAGCTGGGTAGCTCCTGTTCTCATATCGCATTGTGCCTGGAACACGCCGCAGCATTTTAACTAGTACCTGCCCGGAATACCTGCTGCGTGACTTCACAGATGTGACTTTCAAAAGAGCGTAAGTGATTTAGGAGCACAAGCCTGATTGACCTGCACTAGGACTTGTGCGCCTAAGTCACTTCAGGGGGGCTTAAAGACCCACCCCAGAAGCCTATCAGCCCTTGAGTGACACCAGATGATTGTAATAAAAAGACAGGCGTGACTGCTGGATTTGATTTTGCTCAGTGTGTGAGCCAATCCGGTAGATTGTTTCCGTTTTATGGGGTGTTTACACACACTTCTAAGGGATTTGCGCACGGATACGGGCAATGTTTGAGTCTAAAGTTTGAATGTTGACTAGACGACTAATCCAGTAGCTGCCAGCAATAACACAACCCATGAGAGCAAGGTGTCATATCAGGAGACAAGAGAGTCACTAAGGGCTAAAGCAATGACCCCAGAGCTGAGCCATGACATTCTGTTTATCACAGGGCCTAACCACATAAGCCACAAAATTAGGGGCTCCTACAACTGCACATCCTCTGCTGTGCTATATGCCATCCAGTGCCAGCAATGCCCCTCTGCCATGGATATCGGCCAAACCCGATAAATGGACCCAAATCAGCCTTCAGAAATGGTAACACACACAAACCTGTAGGGGAATATTTTAACCTGCCTGGGCACTCAGTTGTGGATGTAAAAGTAGCCAGTCTGCTACAAAGGAATGTCACTAACTAGTTACAGAGAGAGGCTCCAGAGCTGGAATTTATCTACAAGTTTGACACTGTTACCCTGGGCTTGAATAAAGACATTAAACTGGTGGGCGCATTACAA
>JANRFK010006689.1:9372565-9384311 GCA_030068395.1 Apalone spinifera
CCCCACAGCTCTGCCTCCCTGGCAACTGGGGGACCCCAACGCAGTGGAGGCTCTGCTGTATCCGGTGCCGCCTGTCCCTGGTCTGAGCTCTGCCTCTCCCCCTGCCCGGGACTCTCCCTGCCCCTTTGAACTTGTGGGCGGGTGCCAGGTGGGGCCGGCCGCCCGTGTAACTCAGCACTCTCATTAGGGGGTTTCATAACTTGCCGAGAGCCTGTCACTGCCTGGCTCCCGGCCAGCAGCAACATGCGCCTGACCTGCCTCGGTCAGGGCTCACCGGGGACAGGCAGGACCAGAGCCGGGCCCGGCCCAGCTGCTTGGACCGAGCGCACCCTGGGATAGGCACGACCCTGCCTGGGCACGGGGAGCGGGCAGCCCCCCAGCCAGCCCAGATGCTAGTCAGGCACAGCGGGAAGGCCCGTCTGAACTGCCACAGGCGATGTCCCTCTCCATACACAGCGCCCTCCGGGCGATCCCCTGGCTCCTGCTACACGGGCAGCCCCAGCAAAGGGCCGGCTGGAGGCCCTGGCGCGCCGCGCTGGCTTTCGTCCCACCCGTGGCCCCGGGCAGGCGTCGGGCATCCAAGGTCACCTCGCCCCGTGGCCTGTCTGCCGACGGTGGCCAATGCCGGGGGCCCCAGAGGGAGGGAACAGAACAGGGAACTGTCCGGTGGTTCCTCCCCTGTCTCCCTTTCCCAGCCTCTGACAGAGGCTCGAGGCGCACCCCCGTCCAGCCTGGCTAATGGCCATTGACGGACCTAACCTCCATGAATGTATCTAGCTCTTTTTTTGGACGGCGCGCAGGGCTGGAGGCATGGCGCCCACGGGTGCGTGGCGAGCGTGGGCTGTACGTGGCGGGCGTGGGCATAGACCTCCTGGCCCGCATGCAGCGGGGCTGTTTGTGCCCACACGCTCATGCCCAGGTGCCTTTGCTGCTGCAGTGGCGCCCTCTCCAGGTGGCAGCTGCCCTTGGCAGAGGGGTTACGCACAGGCCCGGCTTTAGGCCAATTCGCCCGATTCCCCCGAATTGGGCCCCGCGCCTAAGAGGGCCCCGCGCCCCAAAGAATACCGGACATGTAAAATTCTCGGACAGAGGCCGCTTGGGACATTCTTCCCCTGCCACGTCTGGCGGGGATGGGGGGAACTGGGGATTTAAAAGGGCTGTTACTCTTTTTTTGTGTGCGGTGTTTTGTTTTGTTTTTGTTTTTTCGCAGCAAAAAAATTCTGGCTGCTGGGGCCCTGTCGAAACTGTTCGAATTGGGCCCCGCCTTTCCTAAAGCCAGCCCTGGTTACGCACTCTGTGCGGGGGGCGTGGGGATGTGAGAGAGAGAGAGAGAGAGAGGTTACGCACATTTGAGAGGGGGTGTGTTTGTGTGTTTGTGTGTGCGCACATGTGTGTGTGTGTGTGCATGCCCCCTGCCAGCAGCAGCGGAGTCGTAAATCCTGACAAAGTGCTGGGACAGCATTTTTCACCAGACTCTTGTGCAACGCGCAGGGTTTAATGTTCAAAATTCACGACACAATCGGTGTCCCTCCAGCTGTCCTCCCGCAACCCCGGCCTTGGTGGAAGAAACAACTGTGAGGGATGGGGAGACATCAGGGCTCACAAAGACCCCGCCACGCCCCCCATGTCTCTGCAGCTCTCCCCCTTTGCCTCCTGCAGCTAGCAGAGAGGGCCTGGCTGGGGAGAAGGGGAACCCAGCTAAACCTGCCATCATCCTTCACTGGGCTGGGGGCCGCGGCCCTGCCCCTGCATGTCCGTCACCCTGGGTCTGCGCCCATTACATTCCGGCTCCGTGCCTCGGTTTCCCCTGCGCCGGGGTCTGGACGGCAACATGGGGACAGGGCATGAGGCTTTGCCTGTTCACTCTGTGCAAGGCCAGGGCGCTCTGTGGCCAAGCCGAATTCCGTTCCTCAGTTTCCCCTCCCACCTTTGGGTCTGCCTGGTCCGCTCAGGCTGTAAGCGGTTTGGGACAGGGACTGTCTCTTGCTAGGTGTCTGGGCAGCACCCGGCGTTGCAGCTGGGCCCTCGGCACGAGCAATTAGCAACAATTCTGTTACGCCCTTCCGAGGCATCGCGATCCCTGGCACCAGGAGGGCTCAGAGCACCCCAAGCTGGCCAGCTCCCTCGACAAAACACTCCACAATTCATGGTGCCCAGTGGGTTATGGAGCCAGCTCCCCCGCCAGGAACCTCCTACCCAATCCCAGCCTCCCCAGCCATGCTAGCTTCAGGCACTGCTCCCCACAACCTGCTACCCCTGGAAGCCTGCTCCCCTGCTCCTGTAGAGGCTGGAGCCTGGGAAACAGAAGAACTGACTTCTGCATTGTCATGGATGCAGGGGGAGTTGCCCATAATGCACTGGGGCAGTTGCTCGGTGCTACCCTTTCCTGGGGGGTGCAGGTCGGGAGTCCCCGCTGGTCCCGCATAGATGGGGCCAGGCTGGTGCCCCTTTCTGAGTCAGGAATGTCCTTTCTGACAAAGCCCCTGCCCAGGACTCTGAGGACGACAGACTGACCCTTTCCCCTTCGGCAGGAGAGCAGAGCCTCTCGCCAAGAGGGCAATATTTGACTCTTCCATGGCAGGCTCGACAAGCATTACCCGGCCTTCTGCTGGGAGAGAGGGGTGGATTGTGCTGCTCGTTGTTTCGTGGGGAGGGAAACTGAGGCACAGCTGTGTCCTCACAGTGCTTAGCACCACGGGAGCCTGGCTCGTTCTTGGGGCTCGGGGCTGCCACCTCAGTTCAAACAATTACGACGAAGGGACCTGGTCCAGAGAACTCGCCACAGAACCCAGGTGTCCTACGTCCCAGGTGCACTGGTCCCAGAGAAGCTGGGGCTAAGTCAGACACCCCCGAAGTCCTGGACTCTGCTCTGATGCGCTCGGAGCCGCTCTCTTCCCGGAGCCTTCAGTGCTGGCTCAGAACCACAAACCACCATCCCGTTTTCCAAGAAACAGCCCGCCCTACATCTGGCCAGCGTGGAACTCTCCCAGCCCTGTGACCCAACCCCGGCCACCAGCCCCCCTTCCCCTGAGACACAGCCGCAGCGATCAGCCAAAACCAGGCAGCGAGGGCGAATTCCACCCCCTCCTACTCCACCCTCAGCAGCCTGAGAGGATGTCGGGGAAGGCCTGGATGGATCAGCCTGACCGGCCAGTGCCTCCTACAAGCTGCTGAGTCACCAGCCTGGGCTTGGCCCTCAGAAGGACTGATGCCGGTTTTACAGTTCAGTTCCTAGCTAGGTCTTGCGTGACCTTGGGCTAGTCATATCCCGACTCACGGCCTCAGTTTCCCCCAGCATCTGCTCCCCAAGAGCTCTGCGCCTGTTAACCCCTTAACTGTCCGTGGGACATTGATCCTCCTGTCACAGGCGGGGAAACTGAGGCAGAGGGAACTTGTCCCACGTCCCAGAGCTGGGAATCAAACCCAGGAGGCCTGGCCCTCAGTCCTCAGCTGGGACTGGAACATCCCAGCACCACCCTCCCTCTCCCGTGTAGCCAGGCAAGTTCGTGCTGTGGAGCAAGATTCTCTGGGTTCGGCCTCTAGGCGTTGCCCTCAATCTTCTGGGGTCAGTGTCTGGCTTAATTCCTCTCGCTAACAAGCCTCCACTTATTTTTACCCAGGTGTTGCAATGATAAAGACTGGCCACCAGGTGGCACCCCTCCCCACAGATACCTGCGCCCAGCATGGGATGTGGATTAGATCAGGGTTTGTCTACACAGCAGGGCAAAATTCGAATTAAGCCAGGCAACTTCAGCTACGTCACTTGCTACCTGAAGTCAAAATCGCTAAATTCAGCTTTTGGTGCGGTCTACCCGGCAGGATGCTGAAGCGAGAACACTCTTCCTCCGACTTCCCTTCTTCCTCGAGGATGCGTCTACGCAGCACCCTAAACTTGAAATAATTTCAAGTAATAATTTGCACTGCGCCAATTGCGTCGTTTATTTTGAGTCTATTTCGAAATAGGCTATTTTGAAATTGGATGCTGTCTACACGGCACCCAATTTCGAAATAAAGTGCTATTTTGAGACTTCCCTTAACCCTTGTGGAACGAGGGTTACAGGGCTGGCAAATATCAGAGGGGTAGCCGTGTTAGTCTGGATCTGCAGAAGCGACGAGGAGTCCTGTGGCACCTTATAGACTAACAGATGTATTGGAGCATAAGCTTTCGTGGGCAAAGACCCACTTCGTCAGATGCATGTAGTGGAAATTCCAGGGGCAGGAAATTCCAGGGATGGCAAAGTAGCGCATCAGCTATACTTTGGAATAGGGGACGAGTTTAAAAGACGTGGGGCAGCTATTTTGGGGGACCTCTGGTATCCTGAAATAACTTTGATATGTAGACATACCCCGAGAAATGAGAGTTATGGGAGTCGGAGTAAGAAGTCCTCCAGCTGGACGTTATTTCGAAATGACGGCTAGCTGTGTAGACGCGCACTATGGTATTCCGAAATAACGCTGCTGGGCCAACGTACCCTCACTGGGCATTGGAAAGCGGGGTCCCCGGAGCATCAACTGGGCCGCAGTCCCCCCTGCTACTCCGGCTGCTGCAGCTGTGGCCAGGCAGGGTGGCGTGCCCCAGAGCTGAAGGAGCTGAAGCAGATCACTGCGCGAGCGTCCTGCTCTCCCGACATGCCCCCAGGCCAGGAGAACCCGTGGTGTGGGCCAAGGGCTCTGGGATCCGAGCGCACGCGCGGGACGAGGGCCTGGGGCGGGTGGTCTCAGAGCAGGAAGCTGATGGCAAGTGGAGCCTCCGGAACGCATGGCTGGAGAGCGGGCGCTGGAGGGGTGTGGACGGGGGCCGGAGATGTCTCTATGTGTCCCTGGGCCGCTAGGTCTGGAGCCTGCCTGGGCCCAGCGGCATTTGGGCACTTTCTCGGGGCAGTTCGGCCCCAGGCGCCAGCCTTCGGAGCGGCTCCCCAGCAGTGTTTGCCAGGCCCCTGAGCTGTCTCTTGGCAACAGTCCCCCCCAGGTGGAGCAGCCTCTGGGCCAAGCTGTGCCAGGTGCTGGGCTGGCAGGGGGCAGCTCCCAGTGCCCTCCCGGGAGAACACAGAGCTTGTGGGGCGGGGCGGGGGGGGGGAGGGGGCTGGTGCTTAGTGCCCAGGGCACCTGGAGTCTACCCCCAGCCCCAGCTCCCCGTGGGGGGCAGGGAGGGCAATGGTGAGCCGCCATGCAGCGGGGCTCCTTGGGACCCGGCTCTGCTAGGGGTTTGTCACAGGCAGGGAGGCCAAGCCACGGGCAGGATGACACCTTCCACGCCACTGGGCACCGTATCCTCGGGGCGCCCCCCAGCCGCCCTTTGCCTTTTCCAGAAAAAGAAATGAAACTTGCCACCCACTTTTTCACTTCCTGGCGCCTCCAGGCTGGTGCCTAGCTGGGAACCCGGTCCTGGCCGCGTGGGGGTGGGAGTCGCCTACCTTTCCCCGGGCTCCGCGCGGCGAGGCGGAGCGATCTCCCTCGGATCCAGGCCCGAATCCTGCGCCCCGACTTCCCCACCGCCACATTCTCCTGCGGGAGAGGACAGGAAGGGTCCCTCAGCCCCAATGCCACCGCGTGCAGGCAGCAGTGCTAAAAGTGGAGCTAAGCTGGCCCGCGAGGGGGGAAGGTTGTGCCAGCAGCAAGGGAAGGGCCTGGAGGCCCCCCCTCTGCCCGTCTAGAGTCTTACACTGCACCCATCACCATGGTGTCTGGGCGTTGCTCTTAGATCATCTCTGCCGCCCACCAGGCCTTGCTGGGGACGGCTCTGGCTCTCCCCCTCCATGCCCCCGTGGTGTTGGCGCTGGCGTTTTATGTGACACCCCCCCTTCTCCCTCCCTGGGGCCAAACGTCGAGAGCCTGCAGGGACCCTGGCAGAAATCCAGGGCGGGGGCCCATGCACCAGCCCCTTACAAAGAGGCTTAGCAATCAAGTGAGAGGCGAGAATCCCCCGTCCGCCAAAGAGCCCTCCCTACCTCGCCCATGGCGCCCACTTCCCAGAGCTCCCCTTCCGCCTCCTCTTGTCCTCGCCTAGCAGTTCTGACCATTTCTGTTCCAAACCACCAGCCCCAGCTGGGAGTCTTAGCTGGGCTCTCGCTTTGCTGTAATTTCCTGGCTATAGCTCGCTGCTGCTGCTGGCTTTGTGCAGACAGGGAAAGAGAAAGGGAAGGAGAAGGCTCCTCCATGCCCAGCCAGCACCCACAAACTCTTGAGGTGCCCGCCTGCGTTTGCCGCTGGAAGCTGAGGCCTGCGCCTTTCTGGGGCGCGGTGTCGGTCCGGACCCCCAAGGAGGACACATGGTCGAACTGCCTACAAATATTTTCCATCAGAGAATCGCATCTCACTTATCGAACGTGAATAATTAATTCAGCCTCAGAACCTGCCTCGCCTTTGAGGCTCAGGTCAGCATCTTCCCTTTGCAGCTGGGGGCTGGGGCACAGCAAGATGAAATGAGGTGCCTTTGGTCACAAAGAGACTTAGAGACCTGGGAAGAGCCTGCCACACCTGCGCTCTGACCGACTTGTCTACGCTTCCCCTGCACAGCTGGGAATAGACCCTAGGAGTCCTGGTTCCTCGTCACCTTAGATTAATTTCCATCCCGAACACAAGCTGCGCCAGAGCAAAAAGGAGCAGTAAAGTCAGTCTCTAATAAAGTCCCATGTTAAGCAATGAGTTAATTTCACTCGGTGAGTTTTTCCTGGGACGCCAATAAGATTCTAGCTCAGCCTGCATAATCTCAAGTGACCAAAATCCCTGTCTACTTCATGGGTTATATACAGAACAAATGAGGATGCAGCCACCTCTGGGGAGGTGGGGTGAAAAGTAGCCACGTGGGAAGAGAACATCTTGGCGGAGAATGCGGGAACAAACCCGTCTGATTAGGAAAAGCGCTTGGAGCGTCCATGCCCGTGTGGAGTTGGAGGAGCTGGACTTTTTTAACTCAGCCAACTGGCAGTAGTAGGAAGCTAATCAAAGGCACTGGGTTGGCTGGAGGGGTCCTTAAGAGGGTCACTTTAGCTGCGGGTTGCAGGTTGGTTTTATTATCAAGCAGCCTCCTTGTGTGTTAACCTGACAGCCAGCCGGTGGGGAGAGACAGGTTCCCTTCCTGGCCCCATCACTGACATTTTGATGTGGCTCTCCGGAGAATCCCTTCCCACCCCTGTTTGTGCCTCAGTTTCCCAATATGTAGATTAGGGCCGAGGGTATTTATTTGCCTGTCTGCCTGGCAAGGGACTGCGGTCGTTGTCTCTGAGTACCAGCCCTGGCTTTTCCTGAGCCCACTTTGCACAGACTTGTAGAGATGGGCACTCGGAGTTAACGATCCGGTGATTGGCGACTATCTGTTCCCAGGCGAGGTCCCTGTCCAAACCTCCCACTCACCCTACAGGTGTGAACTCTTCTCTGTTTCCCTGTGGGCAGGAAGCCCCCTGGCAGATGTCTGACGCTGTCAGAAAAGTCCGCCAGAGGGTGCTGTAGAGCCAAATATGGTTCTTTTCTCCCCAAAGGGCCCAGAGCAGCTGCCTCTGTGCCCAGCTCAGCAGAACAAGGCGTCCTATCTAACCAAGGGGGCTCCAGCGGGAAGCCAGGTAAGAACTTGTCTGTGCAGGCAGCAGACCTTTTGGGGGGCCTGGGACAAACGCCCGAGGGGGCCAGTCATGGCTCGCTGCAGCAGGTCGGTGGTGAAAGTATCTTACCATTTTTTACAGGTGCTGCCCTATCGCAGCCCGGGGCCCTGCCCGCTCTTTCAATAGCTCCCTGCCGGCTTGTGCACCAGCTCAGACAGATCTTGCCAGGGCTGGGTGCGCCCGCTTCCCTTCGCCTCTGTGGCAGGCCCAAGACACCCGCCGGGCAGCGGGGAAGAGGGAAGGACCCCCCGGGATGGACGTTAGCCACGGTACCGGTGATGGAGGCAGGGTAAGAATGTGCTGAGATGCAACACCAGCCAGCGTGCCGCTAAGGGAGAAGGGGGGGATGGGTGTACATTCTTGGGGGGGCTGATAGTCCCTGTGAATAGAAATGGGGGGGTGGAGTAAAAGGTGAAATGAGCTGAGGTACCCGGGGAGCCCGGGGATGCCTCACAGCCGTCGTCGAGCCTCAGAGAGGCCCAGGTTAAAATGAGCCCTAGGGCGAGGCTGCTCTGTGGAGAATCGGATTTCCCCAGGTTCGGGGGAGCCTTTCGTTTCATCTGGGCTAACTTAACACTGGGGAGGAGGAAATGCTGAGCCGGGCTGGAGTTCATTTGCAGCACAAGGTTTGTCAGACTGGATCAGCTCAGGTCCAGTTAATGTCAGTCCAATCCCTATCCAGGCTCCAACAAGGCCCAACACCGGGAGGAAGAACCCCTCGTGGTCACTTCTGGAATAACCGCTGTCAGCTAGAAGTTGTCTATTCCCAAACGCCAGCAGATTTATTTCCTATTCAGAGCTTGCTCCTGGTTATTTGTCACCCCTCTGTGCTCTAATGCTGGCTAGCGCTATGTAAATGCCCCGTCCTTTTATAAATCCTGCTAAGCTCAATGACATCATGAGGCAGGGAGTTCCACAGGCTAATGATACTTTATCTGAAAAGAGTACTTCCTTCAATCCGTTTTAAATGTGCCACCTTCTAATGTCCCCGACTGTCCGATTTGCCCGCCCAAATATCACATGCT
Source organism: Apalone spinifera (assembly GCA_030068395.1). NCBI lineage: Eukaryota > Metazoa > Chordata > Testudines > Trionychidae > Apalone > Apalone spinifera. The sequence continues at coordinate 9,381,189 of JANRFK010006689.1, forward strand.
CAGAAAAGCATGCACATCCAAGCCGTGCTAGCCCCCGGACAGGATTCAAACAGGCAGAAATAAGGAGGAATCTATGACTCTCTCCCTGTCCTAAACTCCTGACCAAGGAGAAGACACCAGTCAGCACAATCAGGCACGAGGCTGGACTGGAGCAGTGATAGTGAACGAGGATGTTTCCCACAGTCCCCAGAAGGGGGCAGGGGTAATCCCCAATTGATCAGAGAGGGGTCCCTCCGGGAATCCCTTTTTCCCTGCCAGCCTTCCCACCCCCCCAGGGTCCCAGCAGTTTGGAGTGATGAGAGCTCCCATTTTACACTTCCAAGTCCCCCTCCCCATTGATTGCCAGGCCAATGATCCGGCTGGCCCAACAGCAGTGAGATCTGGGTTCCCTTGGAAGCTGGTGCCCACCAGCCTGCTGTGCCCAGCAGGGAGAGCCGGCCCTGGCATCCCGAGGAAAGAAAAAGCCGTTTATAGCCGTGGAATTACAGCGCTGGCTTGGCTGCTACTGCCTCAGCGTTCCTGCCACCTCCCATTCTGTGCAGCGCGGAGACGGAGCTTTGGTTTCCAGAAACAGAAAACTGCTTTCCAGGAACATTAGGAAGGCAGCATTTCCAGTCACCATCTCAGGCCGGGAAGAAACCCCCCAGCAGGGCACAGCAGCACCAAGCACCGATCCCTCGGGGATGGGAGCAGCCGAGGGCCAGGCAGGGTGAGCAGGGACTGTTCTGTGTCAGACCTACATGTATCTCCAGGCCACGGTTGCCTGTATACTGGGTGTTTGTGCGGCTGCCCAGGAGAGATTCCAATGCCACGTTGCTGAGTAGCGGAGTGCCCATAGCTAGGGTCATGTTGCTGGTTGGTGGTGCACATTCCCATGTGCCTTGGTGCATATCAAAAAAATTATTCCGCACATGGATGGAAAAATCTGTACCTGGATGGAAACGATTAGAGGGAACATTGCTCCAGAGTGTTCTTTCTCCTCACCTCTGCATCCCACCCCACTCTTGTGAAGGCCCTAGTGTCACCCGCAAGCCATTGCCACAGAGAGCAGCCGCGTTTGGCTGGCCTGGCATCGTGTTGTCTCATCATGCCCAGGAGTGGGGCCCGGCATTACCCCACATAGGTTCTGTCTGCTCTGGGGGGAAAGCATTTTGCGTGGAACTCCGGTTAAAACAGCACGACAGATGAGGCAATGGTGCTGTCAGTCCCGGTGAGCAGCTCAAGTAGCAGCCCCGAGGGCGGCCGGCGGCGGGAGCCAGGCCTAGTTCAAAGCGGCCGTGTGGCAACCATGCGGCTGCTTCAACCTGAGGTAAAACCGCTCTCCTTCCGCAGCGCAGCTGCACCTTCGGTGGGGGCCAGGCGGCAGGAATCCCAGCTGGTCCTCAGCCATCCTGCCGGACCGGGAGAGCTGGGGCTTGGGGGAGGTGCGGCCTGCCGTGGGCAGCGTGGCAGGCTCCGTGCCACTCTCTGTGCCGGGCCTGGTGCGGTGGCTTTTTGGTGACCTCACGGGGCACCAGGCGAGGATGGCAGCAGCTTGATGCTACAGCGGAGCAAGCCAGCAGCGGGCACAGAGCAGAAGAGAGAACAGTTCCATGGCTGATCTGCCACACTGAGAGCCCCCTCCCAGAGAGGTCAGTAAATCAGCAGCACTGTGCGCCGTTACCCCGACCCTGCCAACCTGAGAGCAGGCCCAGCCGGAGCCTCCCCGAGATGTCCGTACTCCAAACATCGCCCTGTGCAGGCCTGGCCCCTCCCGGCTCTGTACACATGTAACCACCACCAGGAGGATTTGAACCTGGGTCTCTGGAAGTGAGTACAGGAGCCTCTACCCTCTGAGCTAAAAGCAGGCTGGCTCCCAGCCCCTCCTGTAGAGATCTCTTGACCTTAGCTCTTGCTATGGTCTAGGTACCACTTGCTTTGCTCAGTAACCACACTAGGTCTGTGCAGGGGCGGCCCGTGAGCCTAGGCAAACGAGGCGGCCTGTGAGCCTAGTTGCCCATGATTACGTCACGGCCATTGACGGCCGTGCAGGCAGGGGCGGCGATCGCGCCTTCCACCGGGGGCGCCAGCTGCCGCAGCCGGCCTCGGGCCGCTCCTGGGCGTGCGGGTTACACAACACGCACTGGGCTACATGAATTCAGGGACCGACCGGGCCCAGGAATCACTTGATCCCCACGGGGTTGAACCCTCAGGACCCGAGCGGTGCCAACCCGGAGAATTAGCCGGACCAGGGGAGGCCGCTATTGTCTAGCCGCGTGACCGACGCTCCCACGGCTGGCTGGGCTGTCAGAAGACAGGTGGGGGTGAATCAGAGCTCAGCAACAGCCCAGCACACTCAGCTCCAGGACTGGGGGCTGTAAACAAACTTTATGGGACCGCGGGAAACTTGGCCGCACTCATGGATGCTGCGGCTCTGCATTTCAGGTGTATTAGGAGCCAGGCAGGCAGGCAGCCCGGCTCAGTTCTGGCTCCCGCGGGGTCTGGGAGCTCAGACCCGCCCCAGACAGGGGCTGCTGCCACCCCGCACTGCTGCCTCTTCATCAGAGACAACAGTGCAGGGCGACAGGCAGCCGGTCCATGAGGGGGGCAGGTTTTTAAACTGGCTCCCCTCACAGACCAGCTCCTGCCTGCCCCCCCGCGCTGCTGCCTCTGATACAGCGGCAGCAGCAGGGAGTGGCAGGGGGCTCTTGGGGAGTGGGGCCCCCAGGGACTGTAGAATAGTCGCCTCACCAATAAGAATCCACGAGGTTACTCGACTGTTCAATTACCCGACATTTCACATCCCTAGTGATAACTCAAGGGCTCCTGGCTTTCCGCCCACACTGCTGCACCGCAGCCAGCGGCTGCGTGGGCTCCCTTGGGTGTACCTGGTCATGCACACACACCATAGCGGACCCATGCACACGCCCAGGGGCACACACCGCGCATGCACACACAGCCACGGGCACGGGCAGATTTCCCCGTGGGCAGGGCTCGCACCCCGGGCAGCAGGACCGGACGGCCCCACGGCACTGAGGAAGCTGCTGCCCTTTCCTGTGACGTGGGGCTGGGGGCGTCTAACAGCAGGCGGGACCCGGTGCTCCCGAGAGGGAGCGATTACCTTGCAGGGGGACGTAGTGCTGA
>JANRFK010006689.1:9418846-9429381 GCA_030068395.1 Apalone spinifera
TTTTGACAGAACCGCTTTTTCAGGTCGGGCGTGTTTAAAAAGGCAAACGGCTGACGCAAGGCGTTTGAACCACGCTTCCCCTCCCCGCCACACCTCCGCCTCGCCTGCCCTGACGCAACCTTCCCCACGCCCAGCCCCCTGCAGCTGCTGCAGCTGTCCGCTCGCCCAGGGGGCCACGCCACGGCTGCTCACCAGGCCCGTGCTGGGCCCCCCACCTCTACAACTGATCCAAACTAAGCTGGGGTAAAAGCGGAGCCCCAGCATCGCGCACGCTGGCCACGTGACTCCTTAAACCATGGGCCAGGGCCAGCATGGCCCAACCACCCAGACGATAAGGCACCAGAACCTCGGAGTCACGTCCAGTGGGAGCCCTGGGCAGTGGGACGGTTTCCTAGACCCATCTGTCCCGCCGGGCAGCACAACGCACAAGCAGAGGTCACCCGTCCTCTCCCAGTGTGCTGGCCAACATGGCGGCCATCCCTAGCGCAAGAGGCAACCACCCTGCGTTGCGGGGCTGCAGAGAGACAGACACGTCCCCACGGCGGGCTGGGGGAACGGGGCTCAGCTGGGCGGGTGCCAAGAGGAGGGTGCAGAGGAAAAAGTCCTCTGGGGGGGGCGTGCGTCTCCCCCCGGGGATGCAGCAGAGCAAATGGCTGGCTATCCCCGGGGGACGGCGTGCAAAAGGCACCCCCGCGCCATTCCTCCTCGCCTTCTCCCGCCTGCCCCTCCCACTAGGCAGCCCTGCTAAGGACATCTCATTCCTTGCATTCAGGCCGCCGTGGGGCCTCTACCGGGACAATGGCGGTAATAAAGTCAACTCCCCGCGGCCAGGCATTCTCGGCATGGCCGTAGCCGGTCTCCTAGCAACGGGCCGCGGTAGGCCTCAGGCCTGCCTGGCCCTGCTGAATGGGAGGCCTGGCTCGGGCAGAAGAAAATGAACAGCGCCTCCGAGGCAACCCCGCAAACAGCCCGGGCCATTTCCAGCCGCACGGAGGTGGTGCCCACGGGCCTCCGCAGCAAGCCGGCTGGGAACCGACCACCCCCAGGCCCCGCTGCCCCTCTGTTATCCAGCGGCTCTGTCCCCCTGGGGGCAGATTTGCAGCCAGCCAGTGCCCCCCCCATCACCATGTATCGTTGGGGGGAGACGAGTCTCTCACCCGTCTCCCCGCCCTGGCCCTGCAATAAGCAGGACTGGGGGCTTGGCTCTTTATAATGGACACGCGCCTGATTCCCCAAGAGAGTGTCTAGGCTGGAAAATGCAGGGGATCCGAGGGGGATAGCCGTGAGGGAGAGGGAAGGGGACTTCTGGCTCCTACATGTCGGCATGGGAGAGTCACAGGGGCTCTGGCAGGGATTCGAGCGGGTGAGCCAAGAGCCCAGGGAAGGCGCTTTGCTCGCGGTGGGCAGGCTAGAGACAGAGAAGCCAGAGAACGGAGCAGGGGTGCCTGGCCACGCACAAGCCCCCCCGTATAGAAAAGCGAGCGACAAAGACTAGTCCACCCAAGCCTGGTCCTTTCCCTTCAGGCAGCTCAGCGGGTACCCCCAGCCCTCTCCCGGCGCTTTCCATCAGCTTGGGAATCGCGCCCCAAGAGAAATCGCTGGGGAATTTTATATTCGTGTGCCGTTGCTTGACAGCTGAACATCTCACAGCCATGTGCACCCGAACACACTTACTCCACACTCCCAGAGGCCAGGCCTATTAGCGCCCAATTTAACTAATTTAACATATGCGCAGCAAGTACTGAATAATAAAGTCATACCCATTTGGCAGGCAGGGAAACTGAGGCACGGCATGATGAGTCCACCCAAAATTACATATCGGGTGAGGGGAGAACAGGGCTAGTGCTCAGGAGTTTGGATACACCTTCCCTCCCAGCCCCCCCGCTGTAACCACTAGGAAACTCTTCCCTCTCCCAGAGCAGGAAACAGAACCCAGGCGTTCTGACTCACCCCACCCCCCACCCTTGCCTCCTATTTGGTAGGCTTTTGGATTTGTTTAATTCTGCTGTTTTCCCAGATCCAGAATTATGGAGAAAAATTGGAGGGGGAGCAAATGTAACCCACACCCCCACTGGGTGTGGTTCCCTGTCTCTTGGGGGCCACATACAGAGAGAATGAGTTTTCTCTACAGCTGTAGCTGCGAGCCAGCTGGCTTTTAGCTCAAGCTGTAGGCAGAGGCTCATGCGCTAAGCTCCCGGGGCTCCAGGTTCGGGTTCGCCTATTGGTGTTACACAAACATTTCTCTGCCAGCGGTGGGGGTGGGGAGGAGGGAAAGGGGCCGCAGCTTTTGAGGTTCACTCTGTGTCCCCCCAAGTCCCTGACAGCAGAAGCAAACTGCCCTGCCATGCGCCCCAGAGAGCATTTGGCCCCGTGACCCTGCAGCAGAAGCTCGCTGGCTGCGCGCCAGCGATCACGGGAGCCGGGATTCCATTTGTCGGATTCCTGAGAAACTCGGGCTATGCAACTGGGAGCAGGGAGAAAGGATTTGGCCTGGGCTGGAAAGCTTGCAGGCTTGGGGCTGTCATCCCAGGGTGGAACTAACTGATCCGTACCCTGCGAGAGGCCATTTTGCCTCCTTTTCCCTCCCTCACACACAGGCTGTGGCTTCAGGGACAGGTTCTTCCGACTCCAACGGTCCTGCCTCCGGCGGCAGGAATTTCCCAACCCTCCCCTGCCTTCGGCCGGTGGGCTGGGAGAACAAACAGATCCCCCCCCCGCGCAGCCGCCTGACTGACAGCGCGCCGTGGGCCAAGCAGCTGCCCAGCAGCGGCAGGCCGCGTGTGGACAGCCGGCCGAGTCCGGCAGCCTCCCGCCTGCGCTGAGTCCCAGGCCTTGACCGTGCAGCCACCTCCTACGAAGAGGGCTGCAAAGGTTTGCATGACACGGCATTAGACCCGGCCTGGCCCCAACGGGCTGGGGATTGTGTGCGGCGCCGTCTCCTTCGTCCCCCGGGGCGTGGGGGGGCCTGTCCAGCTCCCAGGCTCAACGGTCACCCTCAGCTGCTGTTTTCACGCTAAGCCTGGTCCTCGCCTTCTTCTCTGCCCCTTCCTCCTGCCCACCCCTGGCGCCTCCTCTGGCCGCGGGGTCGGTGCCAGGGCCTCCGGCCTGCCAGGGTGCAGCTGCTCACGGCCCCTGGCCCTGCTCCGGGGCAGTGCCGGCCCCAGCGGGAGCATCAGCTGGACCCAAGGACTCATCTCAGGCCATAGCTGAGCCAAAGGGAGTCCCTCGAGCCCAGTGGTTCCCAACCGGGGTGCGGGGGGCCCCTGGGAAACTGCGAACAGGGCTGCCAAGCAGGGCCAGTATTAGATTAGCTGAGGCCCAGGGTAGAAAGCTGAAACCTCACAGCCAGCAGGGCCAGCAGCCTAGGGGGAAGGTGTGGGGGGGAAGCCTGTCCCCATGTTCCTGGAAGGGGCGGAGCCCTGAGCAGAAGGGGCGGAGCCCTGAGCAGAAGGGGCGGGGCCGAGGGCAGCCAGCTTTTGGAGCACAGCGCTGGGCCCTTCCCTTGCAGCTCCGTGAGCCGGGTGGAGCGGCGTTCCCAAGACAATTCAAAGGGAGCCAAGGCTCCGGCCGCTGAAAGGCCAGGTGCTCCAGGCCCCTCTGAAACACTAGGCCCCTGTGCCGGTTGCCCCTTCGGGCCCCCAGGGCTGAAGCCAAAGCCTGCGCAACGTAGCTTCGTGGGGGCCCCTGGGGTGTAGGGCCCCAGGCGTTGCCCTGCTTGCTACCCCCTAACGTGGCACAGCTGGGCCCTGTGGAGGGCCTCAGCAAGAAAAAGGCTGCAAACCCCTGCTCCAGCCCTCCCCGTGGAGGCTGGGGGCTGCATGCTGCGGAGCAGCCGTCGCAAGCGGCCAAAACTCGGGGCAGGCGGGGAGCCCCGGCAGCAAATGCACCTCACTACTCTCCTCTCCAGCCTCCTTCGCTGGGGGAAGCCAGCCGGGCTGGTTGGAGGGCAGCAGGGCCTCCCTGTTTCCTCTCCCCCTCCCATTCCTTACCCAGAATAGTCCCTGCCCCTCCCCACTGGCTGCACTTCCCACGGTGCAGCAAGCAGGGCTCTGGAGGGGTCCCCCCCCCCCCCCCCCCCCCCCCCCGGCTGGAGATCCCTGCTGTGGCAGGAGTTTCTAGGACACCTTCGGAACCAGCTGGGCCCCGGAGATCAGGCTAGGCCGACGCAGAGAGAAATCCCCCAGAAGCTGGGGAGATAAAGAAGGGAAGAGACTAATTAACACCAGGATCCATCCTCATGATCTTCCTGGCTCTGCCCTGCCCCGCACCAGCTCCGGGGCTCCCCAGTTTACCGACCCTCCCCGACTCAGTGCACTGAAGGCAGCATGTGGTGGGAATCCCTTTTGGATTTGGAAGCTTCTCCCCTTCCAGCAGCACGAAGGTGCGTGCTGTTTACGAGAGGATCACGGGCGCCCACCCAACGAACCTGGGGAACTGAGCCGAACGGATTCACGCGCAGGCCCAGGGAATAAATCAGAACCGATTGCATTAAGCTTCAAGCGGGCAGGGGAACCGTTCGGGGCGGGCGGGAATCCATCTTCCATAGAAGGCAAGAACAAGCAACAACAAGCTATCAGCCAAAGCTCAAGGTCTCAATCCACCTGCTGATCAAGAGATTGGCGTCCTCACATTCAGGAGAACAATGACCCCAGGCAGCTGCGACGGGGCTTTCTGCAGGGCAAAAATCAGGAGGGGCCAGCGCCTGCAGCCAGGGCCAGATTTTCACCAGGATGCAGTGGGAGCTGCCGGCCTTTCACGAACACCTGGCCGCCGGGGCACGAGTTCGTGTGACAGTGGAGGTTTCTCAGCACTGGATTTGGAAGCCCAGTTACAATTCAATGGACTCAGGCTTCCAAAATATGGCTTCATAGCCTCCCTCTTCTCCTCCTCTCTCCCTTCCTCCGGTCTGCTGACTCTGCCTTTTGGAAGAGGGTCCATGCAAGGGTGACCAGATGTCCCGATTTTATGAGGACAGCCCTGATACATGGGGCTTTGTCTTACATAGGAACCTATTACCCCAAGCCTCCTGTCCTGATTTTTCACACTTGCTATCTGGGCACCCGAAGCCATGGGAGGGGAGGGGAGGGGAGGAGAGGAGAAGGGAGGGGAGGCTGGTAGGTGGATGCTGGCGGCGTAGCCTCTGGCTCTAACTTGACAGCCTGTCTTTTCGAAGTTGTGGTATATGCTCCTAGCGAATGAGACGGGGCAGCTTTTCTCTCCCTACGGCCCCAAATCAACCAATAGCACAGCCACATGGAGCCCCTTTTTATAAAAAGGGGAATCTATATATCTGCCAAGATGACCCCCTCACAATCTTTAATGCATTTATGCTGACACAGCCATGGAAGGCAAGAAAGTTATCCCCAGTGTACAGATGGGAAAACTGAGGCAAGGAGCAGTGAAGTGACTTGCCCAGGGTTAGCCAAGGTGTAGTGGCAGAACGGGGAATTGAACCTGTGTCCTGGCTAGCCACCGGGCTTATCCCACCTCTACAGCCATTTGCTAACCAGGGTTAGTGTTCAAAGGAAGGAAGCATTTCCTAAGGCAAAGTCGGTGGGCACTGGGTAGGGATGTAAAATTTTGATTATTTGGCTAATTGACTAGTTGATGCAATTGACGATTTGATTAGTCGATAAGGCGCCTCTGTCTTTGAAGTGTAGCAACAACCTCAGGGCAGTTGCTACCCTTCAAAGGCGAACGCTGCAGGGAGCATGGGGCCAGCAGTCCCCTGCACCACGGTTCCCTGTAAGCTGAGCGCTTGGGCAGACACCGAAGAGAGATTCAAATGCCACCCAGCTGATGAGCAGCGTGCCCATAGCTGGCAGCCTGTGTTTCTACTGGTGGTGCACACTCGCACATACCTCGGCGCACAGAACAACATGTATTCCGCACATGGACGGAAAAATTATGAGGAACACTGCTCTGCACCCGCTGATCCCGGCATTGGCAACCTCAGCCAAGCACTAAGCAGGGGATAGAGCCAGAACTCCCCCTCGGGGAGTGCCTCCCATCTACTCAGCCTGAGATGCAACTTCCTTGAGCCGGCTCCAAGTTGAGACTCATCCACCCGTTATAGGAGATGGTCCCTTTCCCAGCCTCCTTTGCAGCTACCTCCTGGTTTTGCAAGCTGGCTTGAGGGCAGTGGTGGAGATTAGGAGGGGCAGGGACGGTCTCCCTTGTCCCCAGCTGTGCGCTGTGCCCCTGGCAATGAATCTCAAGGGAACCGGGTGCCAAAGGAGGAGGGGTGGGGGCAGGTTGTTGCATAGGAATGTGAGACCGCCCAGCAAGGTTAGTCAATGATCAATCATTAAAGGCTCACTCATGTAGTCAGCGCTGGACACTTGGCCTGGGGGGCTAAGGGCCTCTTGTTCATACTGATTTGCAATGCCCTGAGCGCACAGGACCTGTTTAAAAACCTGGGAGACAGAAGGCCTCTGTTTAACCACAGAGCAGGGCGGCAGTGGGGAGAACTCCCTCCCCATACACACATGCCTCCTCCAAATGGCTCTCAGGCCTGACCTGGAGGGACCGGTGTTCAGCGGGGTGGGGAGTCCAGCTGACACTCCCTGCAAACATGGGCTCCAAGTGGTGATACCTCTTTGCTGCCGCAAACTGGACAAAGGCGCCACAAACACATCCCGCGTTAGCTACCGAAAAAGCCCCTCCGACTGGAACAGCCCCTAACCAGGACTGAAAGCCTGTAGAGTCTCCTCGCCAGCCGGCGGAGATTCCGGTCTGATTTCGATTAATAACGATGCCTGCCTCAGTTTACCTGCTTGATAGTATCTTCCCTGACCGCATGGTGTTAAGTAGGAGGAAGGGAAACAGAACCGTGATGGAGATAAGGTCTCTCCAGAGAGAATACCCAAGGGTCCTTCAGGCAGCAATGGTGGGGACAGGCAAAATGGGCAGGCTGTTATTTAGGAAATGCCCATCTGCCTGACTGCGGCTAGGCTAGCTGGTTTATTTTTCCAGGCTCACACCTAGGATCAATGGGAAAGACCCCCAGCCTAGAGCAGTAGGGTGGTGAGCGAGCAGCAGGAGAGATGCACTGAGCAGATGCTGTGGGGAGCTGTCTGCCTCTCCCAGAACTGAGTGCAACTTGCCCAAACACTGCAAAGAAAGAACCAAGGGCAGGGCAGGTTGGTGCCTTGTTACTTTCACCCATTTCTCTCCCCTGGGGAGTAATTAATAGCACTGTGGTTTGATACGGCTGCAGACATTGGGTAGTTACACAGCTCCCGAGAAAGAAGCCAAGCCAAAACCAGCCCTGCTAAAGGAGCCACAGGGGTGCTCTCACCCACGGACCCAGGAGCAGAAGTTTTGGGAGGACTGCCAACTTCCCCAACCGGACGGGCCAGGCACCACTGACAATGTGCCAGCAGCTCAGGGCTCCGCCTCAACTGAAACGAGATTATCGCTAGAAGAGGGCGCTCCCGAGAGCCGTGACAGAGGGGGACAAAGCAGAGCACACGCCTGACCCACGACATCAGTCCTTCCATTGGGGATTGTGTGTCACACAGGGCTATGCTGGGTCCTGATCTCAGTCTGGGCCAGTAGGTGCTATTACGTATCACCTACGTTAAAATAACAACCTCCATTCTTTAAAACAAAGCTACTCAAGGTCTGGAGAGACCGACTTGAAGAGACGTCGCTACGGGCAAAGATTCCGAACAGAGCGCTCCGTTAGGAAGCAGAAGGGCAGCTTAAGAATGAGTGTGGATGCTCCATTTCTACAGATACTTAAAACCGGAGGACTGCACAAACACCGAGAATAGAGCCAGAGAGTAACCCTGAAGCCGCTGGGAGCGTGCAATTTAGCAGGCCTTATCCCATTGCTAACCTGGACAACTCAAGAGCCTGGCTAGTATGTGGGAGATAGTTAAGTTAGTTAGATTTTTAGAAGCGCTGATTTCGGAATCATGCACAAAACAGCCTCAATCAGACATAAGAACATAAGAACGGCCATACTGGGTCAGACCAAAGGTCCATATAGCTCAGTATCCTGTCTGCTGACAGTGGCCAATACCAGATGCCCCAGAGGGAAGGATCACAACAGGGAATCCTCACGTGATCCCTCCCCTGTCACCCACCTCCAGAGAAACAGAGGCTAGGGACACCATTCCTACCCATCCTGGCTAATAGCCATTAATGGACCTAACCTCCATGAATCTATCTAGCTCTTTTTTGAACCCTGTTAAAGTTCTAGCCTTCACCGCATCCTCTGGCAAGGAGTTCCACAGGTTGACTATGCGCTGAGTGAAGAAAAATGACAACACACTCAGATTCATGTCAGCATCAAGTAGCACATAAACCTCGCATTCACCCATTGTGTAAACAGACTGGCCGGACCTTGTGCCCAAAATGTTATCAGCCTCAGATTCTTTTAGTGCCCAAAGTAATTCCACCGTAACCAACAGTGACTTTGTAACCCAAGGGATTGAGTTGCGATGGGCGCCTGTCCGGCAAACATTTGATGTGTGGAACCTGGCCTGTATGAATCATCCCGCTGAAGTTACTGGGAAGGCAGCTGCCCAGTCATGCATGGGCTCATGTGCTTGCAGATTTGGGGCATGCACACCTGTAAAGTCCACCTCTCCCTCAAACGAGGACATAGGAGCGGAAAATCCCCAGTGACTCTTTTTCATGCCAGAGGTGTTATCAATATGCTAGATAATTTCATGGAGGTTAGGTCGATAAAAGGCTATTAGCCAGGGGATAGAAGTGGTGTCCCTGGCCTCTCTGTGTCAGAGGCTGGAGAAGGATGGCAGGAGACAAATCGCTTGATCATTGTCTTCGGTCCACCCTCTTTGGGCTTCTGGTGCTGGCCACTGTCGGCAGACAGGCTACTGGGCTAGATGGACCTTTGGTCTGACCCAGTACAGCCATTCTTATGTTCTTATGTATTTTGGAACCCATCTGCCATAATGTCTCCATCCCCGGGAACGGGTTCCCTCTTTCCTGGACATTAGGGAAAACATTCATTGAAACTTTTTCCCCCCAGATATTCCGATCCCAACAAACACAAAGCATCTTATCGGCATCGCAGCTGGAACAGGTGATTCAGAATTCAGTGCCCACTTTCTGCTGCGATCGCATCAGCTTCACAGGGTTGGGCATGCATGTGGGACGCCCAGATACACACACACGCACACAGGAAAACCCAAGCAGTGCACCAAACTCGGCAGATGACACTCTTTCAGAACCAACATCCCACCGTGGCAATAAGGGGCAGGTTTTGGCTGAAGTATCAACTGAAATCCTTCAAGATCCTGAGGGATTTTCTCATCTCAGGAGGGAGGAGGGGGTTAGCCCAATTCCAAACTGAGTAGATACATTTTGCCGCTCTACATCCCCTTCACTCCTGCAGATTCCGCTGAAGGAGTTTTCCCCTTCACTTTGTCCCTCAAACTGTTGGATAGTGTTGTTCTGTATTATTAGGCAGCTAACGCTGCCCACCTCCCCTGACACCAATAGGACCTTGTGAGTGAAGTCACTCCTGTATATGTAAAGTCTCTGAAGGGTTGCAGGATGAGCGGTCCTCTATAAGATACTGTTATCTGAGAACTTTTCACTAAATATGGTGTATTGATGGGTATAAAGTAAACGTGCCTAATTTGCAAGTCCTAGTCATACTTCAGCTAAGACATCAGAAAACAAACATTAAGTAAAGATTTAGGTTTCTGCTATGGATTATGTATCTACGTCCAACATACTGGGAAACTCCCTTGGGCATCAGTAGCTAGAATTTCCTGTGTAATCTCTCCCGCAAGAGAGCTAACAAACTACAAAATGTAACTGCGTCAATAACACTCAGCCTCACCGTATTTGACTACAGTAAACAGCTTGACACTCATCAACAGCAGACAAAATGGATGAGGTGGGAACATTTTCAATAAACAACTTGCCTTCAGCATAAAGCAAAGAGGCTAAAATCTTTCTGGCCTTACCTACTTCCTTGTCATAAATACTGAAACATGCAAAATAAGCATTTACCTGTGACCCGCCCCTTCACCACAATTGGCTGGTGCCCTCCCCTCTGCAATTTGTAATATAAACTCCTTTCCAGACTATTACATTTGTGGGTGAAATAGAAAACAATTGGCCGAGTAAACTATTCCTGGGATCAAGGTTCATCCGGAGATTATGGGATTTCCCACCCAAAGCAAAATACGATTAAAACGGAAAAAAAAGCACCTTGTTTCGTTTATCCAAACACCTTCGAAAGTGCAAAGTCTGACCCAGGCCTCTGCCACTGTCCAGAACCATGGGAGGGGTAACTCTAGGCAGTGCCTAGCTACACAGCTCTCTAGATCTCAGCCTGCACCTTTAGGGTCTGTAGGAGATTGTCATTTTCCTAGTAAGTAAGCTGCATGGAGCTTATTTTTGTAAAGCCACTGGTTCCTTGGGGCAGCCCCCCAGGAGGCAAGGGAGTGAGAGAGAGAAACCATTTTAAAAACCTGCAAAGGTCTCCCCTCCCTGAGACTCCTGGGGCAACTCGATTTCTCTGGCAGGTCTGAAGGGGGGGGGGGGGG
>JANRFK010006689.1:9445188-9461077 GCA_030068395.1 Apalone spinifera
TGGACTTGATGACCTCTCGAGGTCCCTTCCAGTCCTAGTGTTCTATGATTCTGTGAAAAGGGTGTCACGAGGATGGAGCAAAATTGTTCTTCTTGGCCTCTGAAGATAGGACAAGAAGCAATGAGTTAAACTACAGCCAGGGAAGTTTAGGTTGGATATTAGGAAAAACCTCCTAACTGTCAGGGTGGTTAAACACTGGAATAAGTTGCTTAGAGAGGTTGTGGAATCTCCATCTCTGGAGATATTTAAGAGCAGGTTAGCTAGACATCTATCAGGGATGATCTAGACAGTACTGGGTCCTGCCGTGAGGGCAGGGGACTCGACTTGATAACCTCTTGAGGTTCCTTCCAGTCCTGGTGTTCTATGATTCTAAAATGCAGCTACTTCTGGAGTGGAGTACAGGAACGATCTGACAGTGGAAGAGGTAGGGAGGAAAGAAGTGCATCAGATCTGTTGAAAATGAGAGAATATTTGAAGGAGGAAGAATGCAATGGCCCAAGTGGGAATTTCTCCTTGTAAATAAGAGACGTGTGTGACGTGGCTTTCACTTTGAATAGTAGTTTTTTAGGAAGCATGTCGCTGTTCAATGATGGCACAGATTTCATGCATATTGGCCTTGATCCTGAAATTGACACCACATGGGTTCAGCCATGCTCTGTGTGGAGCCCCACTGTCTTCAACAGGACTTCTTGTAAGGGCTGGGTCAGTCAGTTGCAGGCATGGGGCCCTTTTCAGGAGTGGAGCCTTCTGCCTGCTGAGTTGTTGGTTTCCAGCCTTGGTGGCAGACAGCCATGGACTGCTCAGCTGACCTGTCCAGTGCTTGGTGCACGTAGCCTGGCCAGGCACTGGGCAAAGGTCCCTCCATGTCGTCTCCCTTATGCCCGACTGGCCAAGCATCTCCTGTCACTCTGGAGGCCTGGACCAGATTTTGACCTTCCACTTGTAAATCCCGGATGTAACAACTGTGCCAAGGAGGCAAGAGTCTGGGGAAGGAATCGAGTGCCCGGCACCGCAGAGGCCATGTCTAGAATATCGCTCCAAGGAGCATCTCTCCAGTGAACCTGCTTCTGGAGCTTGGCTCCAGTGACTCTTGGTGCATAGAGAATTAGAAATGAATCATGCTTTGTCTCTGGGCCTCTGTGTGCTCACCACAGCCCCTGTTACAATAAACCTAACTGGGGTCTCTGCTCTAAACAGCTGCCAGCAGGGCATATCCTTGCAATGAAGAGCCTGCTAAAGAGAAATTCTCCACAGCCCTGTTGTTAATTTATCTCCAAGGTCCAAATGGGAACAGGGCGTTTTAGATCCTAGTCACAGGCATTGAAACATGTAATTTCCCCATCATGGGGCTAAAGCACATGAGCGGGTATTGCTCCAGAATTGGTGAACGTGCCTGCTAATTTTTGCACAAAGTGCTTCTGTCTTTTTCTGCATCGCACAACTGAGGAACCATTCAGTTATCTGCTCTCTAACACGGGCCACAGTCTGACCCAGTCACCCCTGTATTGGGCCCGATGACTTGTGTTTGGCTATAGCATCTCCTCCAGAAGAGCATCCAGCCTCGAACTGATGGTAGTTAGTGCCAGTTGCTAATAACTCTCGCTGCTTTAAAAAAAGGGAGACTTTGTGCTTGGTTCTGAGACCTTTTTATGTCGTCATCTGAGATGGCAGCAAACCTACAGTTTCACCCCAGATTCAGAGTTTTTCAGAAAGGTGAGTGGGTGGGTTAGCAGAACTAATTCCTGGTTTGTGGCTTGCCTACTGCTAGGACGGTGAAAGCAGCCCTGTGTACGTGCTCTTATGGTAGAGAGATGGGGGAGTTTGCTGCTCAGGTTTCCATTCACACACACAAAGAAACGTGACCTTGCTCCTTGCCCTAAGGAGATTACGAATGCCTCTTGTGTATTGTTCCCAGCCGCCCGTGATAGAATACGGCTCTCGATGTAGCGATGAATAGTGCCGTGTGTCTGTGAAAGAGAGCAGACCCTCAGCTGTCACCGTCGGAGGCCGTCAATTGCAATTGGAAGCCGTCAGTCTGAATGCAATGGATTAACTTGACTTGTTCTGTGTTGTTGAATTCCTCAGGTTACAGCCTTCTAGATGTGCTGTATTCTGAGGTGCTGGGTTACCCGACTGCTCCGTGGCAGCCTAAAATAGCACCCCGGCTTCTCCACGTCCCCCCCGGGACAGTAGGAGTCTTCCTTAGTATTCTGGGGTCCCTTGGAAAACTGCTCATTTTAATCCAGCCACGCCAAATTCTTCTGGGTTTCGGCAGCTAAATCAGGATGAGCGTCATCCAGATGAATCAGGTTACTCTGAGCCTGCAGCTGAGAGCAGGATGTGTGTCTTTTTGTCATTAGCAAGGGGACTGCACTTCACCGTTCCAGTTGTCAGCACCGGGCTATTCGATAGGATCAATTTTCGGCTGATTAAACCGTGTTTGCTTCCTGGTTTATTAATGTAGCCTTTGGCCTGGTTCTCCTTCCTCCTTGAAAAGCAGTTTATTACTTACAGCTCCACAGAGGGTTTTTCCCCTCCTTTGTTCTGATTCTTCCCTTACCCAACTCTCATCTTGGCCCGTAAACTTTTCATCTCCTGCCTTGTTTGGCTCCTTCACAGTGCTCCCCTTGGCTTTCTTCGGTGAGTTTGCTGGTACCAAAGGAAAGGACTTTTGCTCACATGGTCACTGGGTTATTGGCCCTCAGTAGCTAGGGCTTTGCCCCTAAGCTTACCGTTGGGACTTCACAGGCGATTGAGGTTCCCCTGGTCCATTAAGTCAGATGCCAAGAGCTGATGCTTCAGGGGAAGATGGCAAACATCCTGCTCCTGGCTAGCTGGGCATAGTTGTATGAAGGGGGGAGTTTCCTTCCTCATGATGGCCAGGCTGTTCCCTGAACCATGAGACCTGATTTTTCTCTCAGTGCATCATTACAGATGATACGGCTCATGAAGCTGTCCAGCCCTCGCCTTGGATGGGATTACAGTGCTTTTGTGGCCCCACACCTGTGCTTTAGGGTCTGCAGCACTCGGGCAGGCCCAAGGGGTGGGCTTGGCTGAGATTTGGGTGGAGCTGGTGTGCGTTGGACACAGCAAGTGGTGTCTGTAGCTCTGCCGTTGCTGGAGAGAGGAAAGGATTCTCCCACAGGCCTTGTTGCCACTGGGAGTTGGAATGCTACTACCCCTAAAATCTGCAATGCGAAAGCCCGGGTCGTAACGCAGGGCTGGGGGGGGCCTTTTTTGGGTCAGGGACCACTGACCCACAGAAAAATCAGTCGGGGGCCACACACACGAGAAACAAACAAAAAAAATCACCAAACGATCCCTCATTGATGTGAGCCCCTGGGAGGCTCAGGCTAGTAGATTTTGTGTGCTCCAGCCCCACAGGGAGGGCGGCGGGGGCTGCAGTGCCAGTGCAGGCTCCCCAGTGCTGGGGGGGGAGCCCTGAGGGCCAGATCCAGGCAAGCTGGGGGCCACATCCGGCCCCTGAGCCTTAGGTTCCTTCCACCCCCGTCCTGTAGGGATTTGGAGTTCTTCATTCAGCCTAACTCCTAGGGGGGCCTGGTGCCCAATGCAGCTGTCCACCCAGAGCAGGTAGGCAGTGAGGGGCAGAGGGGAGCCCGGGAAGGGTTGGTCAGCAGCTGGCTAGCTGGGTGGGGAGCTATGTAAGCTAGCCAGGCGTGAATACTAGGAGAGGGGCTTAGGCACCGGAGGAGTTGGCTTGGTGCCTTCCTCTGCACTGGATCCTCGGCCACAAACCCTCTTCTGGAGCAAGGGCTGAGCTGGCTCAGGTGCTGAAGTCACCTATGCCCCAGCCGCCAAACCTCTCTGTTTCCTGCTTGACACCTCTCGCTCTCTTGCCCAGCATTTCCTTGTACCCCCGCTGTCTTGCGTGGGCACTCTGGCAGTTGGTGGGCAACAGGAAAGGTAGGTACCCAGGCAGCAGAGAAGTGGTACCTGCATGGTGGATTTAGGCAGCTGTGTGCCTCTTTGGATGCCTGGGCGCCTTTTAAGGATCGTGGCCTAAGTGCCGACAGGGACCGTTGTGTGCATAAGCCAGGATGAGACTCGATGTGGGGTGGCAGATTATCCCTCATCTGTGGGGTACTTGCACCTTCCTCTGCAGCATCCGGGGCTGGTGCCAGTCAGACAGGACGCTGGGCGAGACAGCCCATGGCTCTGATCCACTCTTGCCAGCTCACAGCGTGGGCCAGCTGGGGTTAATCCCCGTGTCCTGTGAAATGAGCGACGACTGGCTGATGTGCGGTGAAACACAACAGCACTCCCTGGAGACGAAGGCTGAGCCATGTTTAAGAGAAGGTGGTTAACACCTCTTCTAACCCTGGGTAGGTGTCCAAGTGCAGACCTCCTCTTACTGTCGTGTTGTGGGAAAGTGCACGCACAGCCCTGTGGGGTGGAGACTGCAGCGGAGCCAGAAGTAGCGTTGTAGGACCTTAAACGGCAGCCTCTGAGCAGGAGCTGCGAAGTGGCATTTATGGGCGCTCCACCGAAATCTGGCCACCTTTGAATCCACTTCTCAAAGTCCCTGCAATTACGGTGCTAGGCAGGCAAGGCGTTCGGATAGTGGACGCAGGCCGCCCGTTTGTCTCCCGAGCGGTCAGACAAACAGCTGATCCAGAAAAGCATGGTGCTCCGTCAGCTGCTGCGAACCCTTGCTACGAGCGTCTCCACATCCAGTGTTTGGGGCCCTCTTGGCAGGGAGATTGACGGGATGTTGAGTGGCAGCGTGATGCAAAGGAAGCTAATAGCGGTAGCCACGTCATCTCCCATCTAACCTGCCTCAGCTAACGAGGCGACAGAGCATAGCAGCTCGTTAAAGGGAAACGAGAGTCTTGCTTCTCTGTGCACTACACTGGCTGTATTCCTTGCTTACCGAACTCCACTGAGTTTCCTGGAGTTAGGCGGATTTGGCCTGCTCTTGATTACCTCTTACACTCCTGCTCCTAATAGAAATTCTGTTTGTCCTCTTCCTCCCTCTCTGGTCCCCATGGAATAGTCTGGGAAATCGGTGCTCTTCCCCTCCACCTGCTCCCCATGCTGCCAGGAACTCCAGAGGACCTTTACGCTGCAGAAAAGAACCCCCAGCAGCGAGTCTCAAAGCCCAGCTCTGCATAGTAGGACTTGAGCTCCGGTGCTAAAAATAGCATGTCGACATTCCTGCTTGGGCTCTGAAACCCAACCTCCCTCCCCCTCCCCCCCCCGGGTTTCAGAGCCCAAGGTCTTACCCAGGGGCTGTAACCGTAGATTGTTTCTTTGCGCTTAGTCGGTTTCTGGTTTCGTTAGTTCGGCCAGATGATTGATTCCCTCTCGTGATTTAAAGCTCCTTCCTGTGTCACATAGGAGCGTCCTTTTAATCTAGTAATTGGAGGCTCCGCTGGACTCTTCCCTCCATTCTAAGTCACTTTATTTAGCTACTGTCAGTATTTGGCTTCCCCCACCTGAGCTGCTGTAGGCTCATGCTTCGTAGAATCCTAGAGCTGGAAGAGACCTCAGGAGTCATCAAGTCCAGCCCCCTGCTCCAAGCAGGGTCAATCCCAACTCAATCAACCCAGCCAGGGCTTTATCAAGCCGAGACTTAAACACTTCTAGGGATGGATATCTCTCCCCCACCCCCCAGGGAACCCATTCCAGTGCTTCCCCACCCTCCTAGGGAAATAGTTTTTCCTAATATCCAACCTAGACCTCTCCCACTGTAACTTGAGACTGTTGCTCCTTTTTCAGCCATCCGTCACTACTGAGAACAGCTTCTCTCCAGCCTCTTTGGAACCTCCCTTCAGGGAGTTGAAGGCTGCTCTCAAATCCCCCCTCACTCTTCTCTTCTGCAGACTAAACAAGCCCAAATCCCTCAGTCTCTCCTCATAGGTCATGCGCTCCAGCCCCCTAATCATTGTGGTCACCCTCCGCTGGACCCTCTCCAATGCATCCACATCCTTTCTCTAGTGGGGGCCCAGAACTGGACATTAAACTGGACTTCATAAAATAAGAAATGCTAATCATGCCCTCCCTTCTTCCCCTTTGAAGATTCACTGGGGCTCGTGCACCCAGACTGCGGAAAAAGCCAAAGGGTTGGGTCCGTTAGGTGTGGGTCCAATGAA
This sequence comes from Apalone spinifera, assembly GCA_030068395.1. Classification (NCBI taxonomy): domain Eukaryota; kingdom Metazoa; phylum Chordata; order Testudines; family Trionychidae; genus Apalone; species Apalone spinifera. Next base: position 9,451,302 of record JANRFK010006689.1, read on the forward strand.
AATCTCAGGTATGCAGCCCAAGGCTGTTAATTTCATGATCTTATAATCCTTTTTTCCAGAGCTCATTTGCTTGCAGGAATTAAAATGTAGCGGGGGGGGAGGGAAAAGGGTGTTAATTGTGCACCAGGAGGCATATGTGACTCTTATATAAGGTTGCAGGCACCGTGTGGAGGTTCAGTGTGTGTTCGCCTAAGGATCGCAAAGCTTTCTCCAGGCATTTAATTAAACTCGCAAAATCCCTGAGAAACAGGTATTATTATTGCCACTTCAGCTGTATAAACAGAATTGCAGCAAATGTCACCTAGAAGCTATGCTTCAGTTCTGGCGTATTTTTAAATATATATGCTGCTGTGGCAAGAAAAAAAACCAACGAAACCAGGCATGTAGAAATGAGCTTTACAGGAAGTGAAACAGGCTCTGAAGGAGTGTTGGTGCTTCCCGCTCTTGCAGATTTTACCCAGAGGTCGGCGGAAGATGTCAAATTGTGAGACATGGACATGGTGCGGGAATCACCGGATGAAGTTCTATGGCCTGGGATATGAGATGAGACTAGATCACTAGATAACAGTCCCTTCTGGCCTTCAGTATCTATGGAAGCGTTCGCACAGCGCGAGGGCCTTTGGCAGTGGCTGGTGACAGAAGCCTGTAGGCGAGGTTAAGCCCCGAGTTCCTTCTGTGCAGGTCTGTGGGTGTCCGTGGCGTTTTGGGGTACATGAGGTTTGACAAATGGGTCAGCGTCCGTTCTCATCTCTGGTTAAATGGCGCCTTTGCTTATTAACAATGAAAGGGTTTGTCAAAAGCCTACTCCTGAGTTGTCGTTTTGTGCGTGCTTGTGAATGGATCCAGTCTCCTGGGTTTCTCTTAGTCCCCTGCCCCAGAGAGCTTGCAGTCTGTCCCCTACAGAACATCTGTCTGCCTCTTTCTTAGGTGTCGTTAAATGCCTGGTTCTGGTCTATGGTCTTCCACACAAGGGACACCGATGTAACTGAGGTGAGTACTGTCTTGCTGTAGGAGCTTTGCGTGCCTTCGCAGGTGAGGGTCTGCGATTTACTCTGCTTCTCCACTCCCTGAAATCTACAAGGCAAACCCTGGGTGTACATGGGTTCCATGTCTGCTGAGATGTGGCTGAAGCGGGGTTGCCTTTACCTCCGTAATGTTCCAAGATGCCCCTGTACTGCCAGTGTGAAATTGGAGGGGCTACAGAAGGGATCTGGTGAATCGGTCTGACCCAAAAAATGGGTCTGTTCAACAAACGTGAGCGGTGTGAGCGCCCTCTGTGATGTGAGAGAAACCTGTGAAAATGTGACTGTAAAAACCACTTGACTCCACCTATGCTGGGACTGTCAGCTCTGTGGGGTGGGGGGCCTCTTCGGTCTGTGTTTGTCCAGCATCTAGCACACTGGAGTCCGGGGCTGGGAGGGGGTCTGCCAGATGCAACTGCCAGACCAACACCAGAAACAGGCAGCCAGTTGTGGCATTGAATTCACTTGGGGACGAGCTGGCTGCATTTCTTCTTGGACCCCGTTGTCTCCCGTCTGGCTAGGCCCTGATCCAGCAAGGCGCTTAGGCGTGTGAAGCTACTGGTAGTACACTTGAACCTCCGTACTCTGGGTGTCTCTAATCCCGGCACACCCGTGCTACGGACCCTGGCAGGCGGAGGCGGAAGTGGTTTGGTGCGCTGTTGCTCCTTCCCCCCAATGTCCCTGAGGCTTTTCCCTGCCTCTTCCATAGCGGCAGGGGACGGTGCCTGGGAGCGGTGGGGAGCACGGAGCCGCGTGTGCCCCCGGGACCGCTGACTTCTGTCCATCAGGATAGACTAGATTGGAGAGAAGCGTAAATCTACTCTTCCCGGTAGCTATTAGCTCAGCAGTATGGCCCATTTTTCTCCCTGCCTCCCATCGATGTCTGCGCTGTCCCTTACCCTTCTACCGCTGACCTAACCAGGCCTCTCGTCCCACAGAAACTGGATTACTTCTGCGCTTCCACCGTCATCCTCCACTCCATCTACCTGTGCTGCGTCAGGTGAGCTTTGCCCCTCCTGAGATAAGGGCGTCTCTGCCTGCCCAGCTACAGAGTTGGCTGGCCGCCCTGCAGCTAGATACGCCGTAATCTGGTCTTTACTTTCCTCCTTCCCTCTTTGTGTGATAACCTGGCTGCTGCTTTGTTTAGCCAAGGAGCTGGGGAGGGCCCTGTCTCCGCACACAGAGGGGCCTGTGTCTCTTTCTGAGAAGGAACATCAGCATTGCTGCTTCCTAGCATTCAGAGACACCCATCGCAGAATGGTAGGATGGGAAGGGACCTCGAGAGGTCATCTCTCCCAATCCCCTGCCCTCACAGCTGGATTAAGGATTATCTCGAGACCATGCCAGGGCGGGTGTATGGCCTCTCTAGGGTTAGCGACTCCAGGAATAGAAGTCACCACCCGTATGTGCCAGCGAGGTTTGTATTCCGCTGAAGAGGGCGGCTCGGGTGCCAGATCTCGAAGCTTCTTATTGCAGTCCGTCAACACAGCCCAAAGCTCTCAGCTATGCTACAGTTTACGAAGCAAGCCTTGCCGTAGAGTCAGGTATGGAGAGACACTAGCGTATCTGGGGCAGCAAAGTGAGCTGGGAGAGCCATAGGCATTAAGAGGCAGGAAGACCTGCGAGCAGTGTTCCCGCTAACATTTTCCATCCTTGGGCCGGTTGAAATTTCTTATGTGCACCACCAGTATTGAGGTGGTTGTGTGTGTGGCTGTGCACCACCAATACAAACAAAACACACGCACAGAATTGTAAGCAGTCCATGTGTGTGGAAGAAAACACATTCAAACAAGGGATATTTAACACAGAGCAATGCATATGCTATTTAATATGAAATTAAATAAAAAAGAAAATGAACACTGTTCGTGGAGTACATGTATCAACTTTTCTAACAGCTCAAGCTGATACTTGCTACTTCTGACTCATAAGAGTCAGAACTCTACCAAATAGCCAAGATCTGGCCTTAATGCAATACAATATACCATGTATTAATTAGTAACACCGATTTTTAAAAAATCGTTAAGTTCAGAGTTTTAGATGCAACTCTCCCAAAACCATTCTGGGAAAAGAATCCTTTTCTTTCGTATCTTAAGCCATTAACACCCATGCAAACTTTGTTTGAAATGCAGCCATGCAAATGTCCTGGCACACACACTTCCCTTGCAGCCTGTTCCCCCGCCTCAACCCAATCAGAGAGGACTGTAGCGAGTCAGACACCCCAAACAAGCTGCCCCTGCCTCCACCTCACTGCACAGATGCCAGCCCCCATGCAGTCAGCCCCTTCCCCCCCTTCCCAGGGGGCTTGAGAGTGCTGTGTTTTCTGCCTGCCTCTCCTGCTGCAGAGGGACTCTCTAAACTCCCCTCTGACGCCCCATCAGCCAATTAATTAATTACTTCCTCCCTGCCTCCCCACTCACTAATTGTCTCCTGCTCTCCCTTTTTACAGCTGGGGAGCTCCTCAATTCAGGCAGGTAGATAGCTCTGTTTAGCTGCTTACTCAGTGAGATGCCCCTCCGCCTGCAAATCAGCTGAGCTCCATGCCCACACGGGACCTTTGAACTTCTGAACGGGCGCGCAGCTTACAAGGAACCTTGCCTGTGAGATCCCTAAACCCCGTGAACCATCCTCTGCCGGGGGCTGTGTCAGATGCTAACCTGCTTCTAGACTTCTGAGAATATCAAGCCAGAAGGAACCTTTGGATCTGCCAGTCTGACTCGTGTGTGGCCCTGGCCACTAAATTCCCCCGGGGCCCTAGCCGGAGCTCAGTGGGTGCCATAGGGAGGTGCCATCAAGGCCCCGGGGTGGCGTGTGGGTTTTAATTTCTCCTTCCGCTCTCTGACGCATCAAGCCTGGCGGTGCCTGGAGATGGTGTGGGGGTGTTCCAGGGTTCGGAGCTCTCTCTCTCTCTCTCTCTCTCTCGGGCTAGGCTGGCTGGGTTTTGCTCACATTTCGGGGTCCAACAGGCCACCATAGGTGGGGCTGGGAAGGAATTCTCTCCCACGTAAGCTCGGCAGCGACCAAGGGAGGCCAGCCTGGAGGGTCGGCCAGCCCTTCTGGCCTTGAAGTCTGAGACTCTCCAATGGCTGGGAATAGGTTGGTGGGGCCCAGCTCTCCGGGCTGGTAAGCATTAGGATTTCCAGATGCCTTCACAAAAAATCCCGAACATGGTGGGGGGGAAAAATTGGTTGAGGGAAAAAAACCCAACAACCACCCCGGAGACTAAAAAAAAGTCACTGCATCTTTACATTCCTGCGCTCCCTGCCTCCGCCAGACACGGCAGGGAAAAAATGTCCCCCCCTGGCCTTCCGTCCGAGAAAAAACAGAAAATACCGGACATTTTACATATGTCCTGGGGGTTGTTGTTTTTTTAACCGGACAGAAGACGCGATTACCGGACTGTCCAGGTGAAAACCAGACACCTGGCAACCCTAGTAAGCATGCGAGGTGACACAAGCTGCAGCAACTGGGGCAAAGCTTCTGGGGCATCCTGCGGGAGCTGTATAAGCCGCTGGAGTTTGCGAGCTTCTCTGCCTTGTTTTGGTTTCCATTGTAGGACCCTGGGTCTGAAACGTCCAGCCTTTGCCAATGCTTTTGGGGCTTTTCTGATCCTCTGCCTGGCCTGCCACGTCTCCTACCTCACGCTCGTGCGCTTTGACTACGGCTACAACATGGCCGCAAATGTGGTGATTGGTAAGGCCGGGGGGAGGCGGCTTTTGGTTGTGGCCTTGGTTGCTGGGGGGACGGGACTGGGAAGGAACACGGGCCGTGGCACTAGGTGCAGTTCCCACGCAGCCTGGCCTTGGGAGCGGCTTGGCATTCGGTGTCGCCCCACGGGCGGGATGTGGCCACTGGCGAGAGTCTGCCTCTGTCTAGTGTCTCCTCACTGTCGCGCTGCTCCTGCGTGCTGAGGAAAGGGGCCGCTCCATGCCTGCAGACTCGGGGTGCTCATTGTCTCTCTAGCACGCGCTGGGGTGGTTACTAAACCTGAGGGCTGCGTCTAGACTGGCATGATTTTACACAAATACTTTTAACGGAACAGTTTTTCCGTTAAAAGTATTTGCGCAAAAGCGCGTCTAGATTGGCACAGGTGCTTTTGCGCAAAAAAGCCCCAATCGCCATTTTAGCCATCGTGGCTTTTTTGCGCAAAACAGTTCTTCGCTGTCTGCACTGGCCCTCTTACGCAAGAGGGCTTTTGCCCGAGCGGGAGCGTGAAAGTATTTGTGCGAGAAGCACTGATTTTGTACATTACAAAGTCAGTGCTCTTGCGCAAATTCAAGCAGCCAGTGTAGACAGCTGGCAAGTTTTTGCACAAAAGCGACTGCTTTTGCGCAAAATCTTGCCAGTCTAGATGCAGCCAAGGAGTGCAGCAGCGTGTGTGGCTGGTGACTTCACCAGCACAGTCCTGACGCGGCGCTAGTCCAAAGGGCCGTCTAGCCAGTGTCCTGTCTTCCGACAGCGGCCAATGCCAGGTGCTCCCAAAGGAGTGAGCAGAACAGGGAGTCATCGAGTGCTCCCCCCCCTCCCAGTCGCCCGTTCCCGGCTTCTGACAACTCGCCTGCCGGGCTCTAGTTCTGCTGTTGCAGCATCGGCCCGGCCGTTCTGCCCCGGTGCCTTGTTCCCCGCTGTCCCCTGCGCTCAGGTTTATCGCGAGTCTCACGTTCCTTGGAGCCCGCCCTCCTGGACTTGTGCGCATCAGTTTTCACCGCGTTTCACAGGGGCACTCGGCAGCCCTCATGGCCTGGGAAGTTGGGCAATGTGGCCTTTGGTCCCTCGTAAAGGTTTGCACCCAGGAAGGCTGCTAACAGGCAGTGCGGGCTACAGGGGCCTCAGAGGCGGATGCTACTCAGCAGGAGGCTGGGAACCACACGGGCCCTTCCCCTAGCCACGCCAGGGGTCAGCTCTGTGGCACGGCAGGGTCCTGAGGCAGGGCCCCGAGTGCGTGGCAGGGCAGGGCTGGGACACCTGCTCTGGATGTGGGGGACAAACCGAGAAGAGCAAAGCGCCGAGGAACTGATCGGCGGGCAGCCTGCTAAGTCCGTGGAGGCTGACGGGCACTTACAGGGCCCGGTCGCTACAGGCAGGTAGTGCCCTTGGGCTGGCAGAGGACGGAAACCGCTCCCAACAGGGCGAGCTCAGCCTTGGAGAAGCGGGGGGAGGGGCATTGGCCGGCCCCGGAGGGGCCTGATCCTGGATTGTGGGCTCGGTAAGAGTGCACGGGGAGATGAGGCTCCGGGGGACGGGCGAGGGGGAGGAGCCATGCGGCTGTGGCGTAGCGGAGGTGAGAGCGAGACCTGCCTCTGACCACCAGCTCCTCTTGCCTTCCAGGCCTTCTCAACCTCCTCTGGTGGCTCGGCTGGTGCCTCCAGAACCAGCAGCGTCTCCCGTACGTGCGGAAGTGCATGGCGGTGGTGCTGCTCCTCCAGGCCCTGGCGCTGCTCGAGCTCCTGGACTTCCCGCCCCTCTTCTGGATCCTGGACGCCCACGCCCTGTGGCACCTCAGCACCGTTCCCGTCAACGTCCTCTTCTACAGGTCAGCCTCGCGCCCGGGCACCCGATTCCTTCCCGGGCAGATCCCCCGCTTGGGAGCCGGGCCTGGAACGGCCCCAGCGGCGCGCAGGCCAGGCGATCCCGGCTTACGCCGCCGGGCGGCCGTCCCTCCAGCCCCGTCTCAGGATGCCGAATCCCATTTACCTCGTTAACTGGTAAAACGGTTTAAGTGGCGCCGCGTAGCTGATTAAACGGGGGCGGGCAAGGGATCTGCTTCAGCCCCACACAGAGCTGCCAGCTCTTGTCCCCGTGCAGAGGGGGCAGTCCTGTGTGGGGGCCTGGCAGGGGCGGGGCAGCTTTCTGCCCACAGCTGGAGGCTGCTCCCCGGGTGACCGTTACCCGGCAACGTGCATCACCCTTACCAGGCGATGCTTACCGTCCCTAATCCGGCCTCGCTAGCGTGACAAGCTTGGGGGAGGCGGGCCTAGAAAGGTAGGAGGCGCTCTCCCTTCCTAGTGGGACTGTCTCTAGCCTTCGGCATCTCAGCACGGAGCCGGTTCATAGGCGGGTTCTACCCAAATGGGAGCACAGCCCGGACAGCTGGCTCTTACGACCCACCAAATCTGAAAGCAGGGAGGAAGGGCGAGTGTGGGCATAGGCTGCTGGCCTGGGACTCCGGAGACCACAGCCTCCCTGTCTGATCTTGGACAAGTCACTTTGTAACTCCGTGCCTCAGTTTCCCTACCTGTACCATGGGCATAATGCCACGGGAGTAAATGCGTTAACAAGTCTGAGATGCGCAGGTGCTAGGGACAGGGGCTGTACAAATACCTAGACAGCACCTGGGCTCCCTCCGCATGGGCATCCCAGCAGCCCGCCTCACCTAACCCGGTACCCGCGCGGGGAAAGCCACCGGTGCGGAGCCGGGTGTGTCGGCAGCACGGCAGCAAACGCGGGGCCGGGACTTGGAGCTGAGGATGTTTTCAGAGGAAGGAAATGTCCCGTGCGCTCGTTACGGTGAACACGCTAATGGGGTGTGAGCGGTTGGGACTAATCGTGCGCCCGGTGCCCTTTAGTGCATTGCTGGCTAGTGCCCCAGGACGTGCCGGCAGGCCTGGGGTGAGGCTGGGGGTTGAGTCCGTTTGTGTAGGGATCGCATCTCTTCCCCCCACCCCACTCCCCTCAGCTCCAGACTGCCACTCTAGCCCACCCACGGAGAAGATGCTGCCCATTCCCAAAACTCCCCCCAAGCCTTTCTGGGGCCCTGGCATGCTGCCGGCACCCCCCATCTTCTTGCCTCTTCTGATCTGAGTGACACGCAGTCAGTGCCAAACTCTAGGGTGGGCCAAAGCGCGGGGTATTTCGGCTCGGTGCCAAGGCTGGCGTAGCGCTGACTTCCAGCCGCCGAGGAGCGGGCCCCCGCTAGCTCGGCTGCCGGCTGGAGCTGGTGACTTTCAGACTGGATAATCTGCTGGTTCTTTCTGCCCTGGTCCAGATTTCCTACCCAAAAGACCCAGCCCTTGTGAAATCAGCCCCGACTGGCTGCAGCGTTCCCCCAGGAATGGCCTGGACATCCAACTGTGGCTAGGACCCCGTCCCCTCCCACCGCCTCATGCTGCTCTCGCTCTCCTTGCAGCTTCCTCCGTGACGACAGCCTGTACCTCTTGAAGGCGAACTCGGACGTTATGAAAATAGACTGAAGCGGTTCGGGGGAGGCCTGCCCGTGGGGAAGCGGTAACCCCTCCCTGGTGGAAACTGTCCCTCGAGACCTTCGGAGCGCCGTTCCCAGCCGCCCTCCGGGTCGTACGCCGCCCGCTGTTAAGAAACAGCGATGCCGGGCACTTTCCTTGAGTCCAGTCCAGAATCCGGCCGTGCCAAGACCTGCTCTCTCCGCCTTCACCTCCGGGGTGCACCGAAACCCGGAGCAATGTTCACCCACGTTCCTTTTCTTTTCTCTTTTTTTTTTGCCTTCAGAAGTTTTAATTCTCATCCCATGACTCGTTCCATTAGAGCATCCGTGATCCATCTCGCCCCCGCACACCCCCGCACGCTCTGCAGTTACTGCTGCTCTGTGCTCCCGGGCCACGTGGTGCCTTTCCGTTTCCACTGTTACGAAATCTGTGTGAGTCGCCGCGTGCCGAGGGATTTCAGACCAAGTGGGAAACGTGGGTGAGCCAGCCCGGGGGGCAGGGGAGGGTGGCGGTCGATGGGAAGACGTGATCCTGTGGGGAGAGCTGGTCGTTGGACGGACTGGTCCACAGCGTCTCGGACTCTGCCGCTGGCCGCTGCCAAAATGGGCCATTGCGGAGCTCCGTAAATAAGACAGGGAGGGGCCTGTGGGCGGGCGTGGCTCTCCCTATTGGATTCTCATCCACAGCGCCTGTGGTTCTGAGCAGGGAAACCTTCAGCACGTGAGAGGAGGTGGCTCTCCCGGGTTAGCGGGTGGACACGCAGGCAGACGGGACACGCGGTGTTGTCTGACGGCGGCAGTGCCAGGCAGTCCCGTACTTACTGACCAACCTGCTGTGAAGTTTTGCAAGTAGCTGACGCCGCCTGTGTGCCCTGTAGGGGGGACGGAAGCCCCTTTCCTACAACGTGCAGGGGGTGTGTTACGCCACCCGCATCCTGTACTGGGCCGTGGACTGACTCCCTGCAGAAGTGCCGAGCGCGGGGCCTCCTGGCTGGGTGGAGGTGCGGGGTGGGGGCTCCCCTCCCTCATTCTAGGGGCGCGGCTGAAAATCAGGACAGAGCCGTGAGAGAGGCTCCCCCCCTTGCTGCAGCATGAGTCAGTGGCCTGCTTGCTGTACGGAGCAGGCTTGCGGCCTTCGGGAGTCCGGTGAATGTCCGAGAGCTCTGGGCCCCGCTGGGACACGCAGAGAGCCCAGGCGTGTGCGGGGACCAGCAAGTGCCTTTTGCTTGCCAAGGGAAGGGAGCGAAGTAGCCGGCTCGTCCCCTAAGGGCTTGAGGGTTGCTGTGTGGCAGTGCCACCACCAGGTGGCGAGCGTGGCCAGTCTATCTGTGGTTGAGTTTGACGTGGGCTGGTTCGTGTTGGCATTGGGCTGCCAGCAGATGAAAGTCAAAGTGAGCTGGCATCCGTGTGCCCCGAGCTTGGACCCTGGCTTAGAGAGCCTGTGAATCGGGGTGTATTGTTTCCTAGTCAGAATGGGCCCAGCCTGTGTGGGACCCCTTAGAGATGGCCGGGCCGTTCCTGGCTCTGTTCAGTGCCTGGGGTTTTTAGCGCAGACTCCTACTCTGCTGGAGGGGGGG
>JANRFK010006689.1:9522763-9534227 GCA_030068395.1 Apalone spinifera
ATGTTTGCTTTCTTTGCAACAGCATCACACTGCTGACTCATATTCAACTTCTGGGAGGCTGCAGGACACCCAGCTATGCCAAGGGGGCATTTCGGGTGCTGCAGGACGTGCGGGCAGCTCGGTGGGGCTGAGTCGAGGGGCGCCTGCTTGTGTCCCCTGCAGCCCTCCCCCCACTTGCTTTGAGCACCAGCTGCCCCTGCCTCCGCCCCGTGGACACGGATGCCGCGTTTCCCTTACCCGGCGCGGCGCTGCTCTCCAGCTCGCACGGGCCGGGGATCTCGGTGTCCGCGTCCTCTGGGTCACACGACTTGCTGTCCTCGGCCTCCTCTTCGGAGCTGTCCCCCTCCTCGGCCGCCTCCTCGTCCTCCAGCCCACTGCCGGCCTCCAGGTGGGACTGCACGATGCGCTGCATGGCTGGAACGCACAAGGAGCACAGGCTGTTGCACGAGGGGGGGTACAAGAGACAGTGGGTACTGGCGGGAGCCGGGTCCAACCAGCCCAGCCTCCAGCGCCTCCGGCACCACGTGTGGCAAGAGCTACTCCCGTGTCCTTGAGAGGGTCCCGGAGCACTTGGGAAACACCAGATCCCATGTACAGGCTCCCGCTGGCATTATCCTCCTCCCCCCCACCCCTGCACAGATTGAGGAAACTGAGGCCCTGAGAGAGGCAGCCACCTACCTGAGATCAAAGCGAGGAAGTGGCTAGAGCCACTAGAGTCCTGGCTCCGCGCTCTGCCTTCTGCCTACTGCCCCGTTCCCTCGCTGCGCCACCCAGCCCCGATTTCTTCGTGCGCCCCCTTCAGTCCAACGCCCACGGGAATGGGCTGATTTCAGAGACACGAGTCCTGCCTTCTGCTGCCGGGAGGGCGTCAGGAAGTCTGGTCTCGTTACAGGACATCCCCGACGGATTCTTCACACCCCTACCCGGCGCTCGCCCCACCCGTGGACCGACCGTTTCTTTCCTTGCTTTGTGAGTGACACATGACCACGGCGTGGCTGCTGGGGGTGGCCAGCAAGGTCCACGGGCACTGGCCGGTCATTGCAGGCCAGCTCCCCCGACCGCGGGTTCCTGAGCTCTGCTCCCCCGGGGCTCTGGTTTGCTTGCAGAGCTGCCATCTGGGTGCGCTTGGATTCCCTTGGACCAGGGGAGTCGGCGCTCACCCCATGGCCCAGCTGTGCATGGAGAGAGCTGCCCGCCCGGAGCAAAAGCCTGCCCACCCAGCCAGGACACGCCTCTGGGGACACAGACCCGTCCAGCGCTCCAGGCAGCCCTACGGTCGCAAACGGCCCTGTAGGCACATGCTCAGCTCCCGGTGCATGTCGGTATAGAGCAGGGCTACTCAACTTTGGAAGCACCAGGACCACAGTAACACTCACAGCACATGCCGAGGGCTGCAGCTTAAGTGTGGTTGCATAGACATGCAAATATATGCAAATATATGCAAATAGCCTTTTCACACTGACGGGCATGAATACAAAAATTAAAGCAAGACTACCCAACACGCAGGCCCCATTTCAGTCCATTCTGCCGATATTAATAAAATGCAACATTTACCCAATTTCCACCCATACGACAGCACTTTGAATGAGCAATCATGGTCCAAGAATTCAACTCCTAAATCGCGTATCAACAGACGACTGTTACACTGACTCCTTTTTTGTTTTGGCTTCACGACTATAACTACTAAAACGCACATCAACCCAAACCGCACCGCAGGCTGCAAGTGAATGGGCTGTGTGTTGAGTAGCCCTGGTATAGGCTCCGGACCGACGCGTCTAGCATGTTCACAGACCTAACGCAGCCAGCCCCGGAGTTCTGCCACCGCCCCCAGCCTGCCCGGGCATGGTAGGAAAGCACTAAGATCAGATGTGTGTTGCAAAACCAGGCTGCGGAGACAGCGCGGCTGTAAACTTGCAGGGGAGACGTTTGAGCTCTGTCTGGAACCTGGGCACTGAGCCCCGCAGTGGAAACGTACCTCCAGCGACACATGGCGCCTCATTAAGCATCCAACGAGCCAGAGCAGAAAGCCAGGCCCGGAAGGTGCAGGGGGAAGCACCCAGGACCTTACTACGGTCCCAGGTCCCAGCAGGACGGTCGTCCTCTTAGCCGATCTCACTGCCTCTCCCGCCCCGGGGTTGGGAAGAGGGATTTAGCTTCAAGGCCAATGAAACAAACGAGGCACCGGAGGCCAAACCCGCCTTCCCTCAGATGAATCCTGCACGGGGCTGCCTCAGCGTATTGATCACCGGATCGTGTCGTCCTCCACCTCCTCCTTTGCACCGGGATGAAGTGCGGAGCATCCCACCTGACATGGGTGGTGGGTGAAGGAGGCTGGGGGAGGCAAGCGCCCAGCCCCACCCCTAGCCCCACCCCTTCTGCTGGGGTCCAAGCCAAAACGCCACGCACCACACGGAGGCAGGGCAGCATGCTGCCTCCTCCCCCCCCCAGCACAGGGGGGCGGGCACTCGGGGGCAGCAACGCTCCGCCCCCAGTAGGCCTACAGCAGGTGTTCTGAGGGCGGAGTCTGGGCGGGGCTAGGCTGGTGGTTTGGGAAGGCAACGCCTCCCCCTGCCTCGCGTACCCGCCGGCCCTGCTACCTGCTCACCTTTGCTGTGACACGGATTCTACGGCGTGTGGCAGCCGTCATGCAATCCCGCTTCCCGTGGGACCTAGTGCTCGCCGGGGGACGTGCCGCTAGGTTAGAGCGGGACGCAGCTGGCTCTGCCCACCCTGCAGCTGGGAGCCAGCTTCCTGGCGCAGGCAGACAAGTGAGCATCGCTGGGTGGCCACTGAGCATCGCTGGATAGCCACGATAGCCCAGGCGGGGCCTTGGGCTTTCGAGCTGACCGCCGAGCTGGAGCGGCCCCGCTGCGAGGGTTACGTGCCAGCACAAAGCCTTCTAGCCCAAGACGGCCTCCGGGAGCTGCGAGATCAGCTCACAATCACAGCGGAGGGTTACGCTCTCCGGCCTGCTCCTCACCACCACGGCCCAAGAAACCCTGGTGCTTTATCAGGGACCTTGAGACGGAATTTCCGCACTGTCCGAGCCGGCGGGTGTCCTCACCGGCCGGCGATACGAACATAAGACTGATCAGACTAGGTCAGACCAAAGGTCCATCTGGCTCAGTGTCCTGTCTCAGACAGCGGCCAATGCCAGGTGCCCCAGAGGGAGTGAACAGAACGGGGGATCATCCAGTGATTCCTCCCCTGTCGCCCGTTCCCAGCTTCTGGCAAACAGAGGCTGGTGACACCATCCCTGCCCATCCTGGCTAATAGCCACTGATGGACCTAACCTCCATGAACTTACTTAGGTTTTTTAAATCCTTTCATAGTCTTGGCGTTCTCAACGTCCTCTAGCAGGGAGTTCCACAGGTTGGCTGTGCACTGTGTGAGGAAATCCTTCCTTTTGTTTGTTTTAAACCTGCTACCTGTTCATTTCACTTGGTGACCCCTAGTTCTTGTGTTGTGGGAAGGAGTAAATAACTTTTCTTTATTCACTTTCTCCACACCAGTCATGATTTTTGTAGACCACTGTCCTAGTCCTCCCTTAGATGTCTCTTTTCCAAGCTGGAAAGTCCTAGATTTACTAATCTCTCTTCATATGGCACCTGTCCCAAACCCCTAGTCATTTTTGTGGCCCTTTTCTAATCTTTTCCCCATGCCATGAGATCTTTTTCAGTGTCCTTATTTAGATGCCCCCAGGTGAGCTGAACTCAGCTGAAAGCCGGTTGTGGGACATGCTGATGCTTTGGGAGCCCAGCCAGTTGGGGAGAACTGACCTGATTGCAGGGGAAGAGGGCAGGACTTGATGCACCCCCCAGGACCCCGCTCAGATTTGGGGTTGGTCTTTTTGGACAAAGTGTGGTTTCAAGGTATATTTCACGGAAGAAAAATAAACAGATCAGGGATAGATGAAATGGGGGGAGAGGGGTTACTGGCAGGAATGGGAGGTAGCTGTAAACACAGCCAGGTAATAAACCACTGTCAACAGTGGACCATTGTCTCCCAAACAAGGCTGAGTGCATTCCTTGCTCAGGACTACAGCCCTGCCAAGGTGAAGAACAAAGGCAACATTGTCTTTGTGTGAGCGAAGTGCGGGGTACAAAGGACTGAAAAGAGGTGGCTGTAGGCTCGCACAAACAGGGGTCTGAACAACGCAAGTGCTCCCCACAGCCCTGCAAAGAGGGAGAATAAGGGCTTGGGGCTAAAAGGGGGCAGGACTCCTGCGTTCACTTCCTGGCTGTTGTCTGGGGCAGGAGTCAGGTTTCTTGCTTTGTAAGTGCGGGCGGAAGTGTGGTATAGTGGTTAGAGCAGGGACTGCCTGGCAGTCAGGACTGCAGCGTTCTGTTCCTGACGGGGAGAGGGAATCCAGTCTAGCGGTTGGATCACGGGGTTGACGGGAACTGGATTTTGTTCCAGACTTTAAGGGGGAGTATGGCCCAGTGGTCAGAGCAGGGGGCTTGGCTGATCACTGTCGGCATCTCAGCCCCCTGCCCCTCCTGCCCAGGTAGTGCTGATTTGTTTGGCAACCCGATCCTAGGAGCCAAATCCCAGCCGACCTGGGCAGAGTGAGACCTGGTCCCTTTCCCATGCTGGTTGGCTTGTTCCGCCCACAAAGCAGGACTGATCGCAGGGGCCTCCCTGCTGGATTCGGGGGGAGGGAGGCAGAGAGCCCCATGTTGGGCCACCCCTCAGCTCCTGCCGGCTCCTAGGCAGCTCAGCCGGCAGGCCAGCCAGTACCACGAGGGGAGGCAGGCGGTGGGTGGGTGGGGCTCCCCTGTGTGGGCTGGGATGCCCCATGGCCAGTCAGGGACAGACCGGCACATCACTTGCTATACAAAGGGCCAGGCCGTATCCACAGCTCCTGAGCTCGGGAGCCACGGGCAGAGCGCAATGCGCCTCTCCCATCCAGGGGCCTGCTCTGGCCCCGGACAGAGTTAGAGGGGCCCCAAATTGACCCCTCCCCCACTTACAATGGGGCATCACGGCCACTGTGGATCAGCCAGGGGAGGAGGGGGCTTGGGAACACCCCAGCCATACCTCCTCCTACCCCGTGCTGCTCCCGGCACTGGCTGCAGAACGGGGGCGATTCTTGGAGCAGGGGGCTTACAGATCACAGGGGCCTTAGGAAGCTGAACACCTGGACCTTGGGCAGGTCGCTTGAAAGGCAGACGGGTGCCAAACTGCCCGGGGAGGGGGAGGACAAGTCAGGAGGGCGCAGTACTGGGGCCAGTGGGTGAAATGTACCAGGGACCAGGCGAGATGGTCCAATTGTCCCTTCCCAGTCCACGCTGTGGTGAATCCCACCATGGTTTGGGTCCCTCTGGCCCCGGCTGACACGGGCTGGGAGGCTTGAACATTCCAGTAGCGGGAGGGTCTCCGCGCTGCTATTTTCAGCCCCACAGCCCACACCCTGTGAGCATATGAGAGGCAGGGGGAGGCGTTGCCTTCCCAGACCCCCAGCCTGGCCCACCCAGACTGCGTCCCCCAAAACGCCTGCTGCAGGCATTCTGGGGGCGGAGTGTTGCTGCCCCCCGCGTCCACCTCAGGGAGCTGGAATTACGCACTGCCCGTCCTCCTTATGCTCTGAGGCATGTGGGTGCACGTGATATGCTGCCTTGCCTCCCTGTGGTATGGGGGGCAGGGAGGCGGCTTGACTCCCCGGGGGCGGGGCCTCCGTGGAAGGGGCGGGGCCAGGAGTGGGGCTGGGGTCACCGACTGCCTGCGAGTCAGCTGACGGGGGCTCAGACCACACGGGGGCTTGGCAGTTCCAGAGAAAGCCTGGGGGATTTCACCCTGTGGGACCAACCCAAAACGAATCCCGGGGATAGATTCTCTGCTGGTGTAAACAGGCCCCCCGGTGCTGGAGTGGTTCACATCCGCTGGGTCTTTCTGAGGCTTTTGCTGACCTAGGCTCATCCCAGCTGGGCCTGACGCTAACCAGCGGGAGGCTCGATATCAATCCAGGGCATGATTTTCCCTGAATGACATGCCCGGCAGCATCGGGGGCCTTCCCTCTCTCGCTGCCATGCCGGGAGCAAAGCGCCTTCGAAGGTAGCGCGGGAACGAGGCGGGGGCTGGGAACGCGGGGGCGGGAGAGCCAGGCCTGACTTCTGGCAGCTTTCACAGCTCCCGAGATGCCAGAGAGACAGGTGAGAACAATACGTGAGTGCAGATCAAGTGGGAGCAGGCGGCGGATGGGAAATTGCCATACCCGGCACAGAGCGTGTGCGTGCGGATGTGCGAGTTTGACGCAGTGTGTGCGCGCATGGGAGGCATTGTGATTGTGTAAGAGAGGGGGAAGGAGGGGAAAGTGGCAGAGCAAGAGATGTGCTTCCTAAATCCACTCCTCAGTCTTCATACCCACTAGCCACCCCTCAGGGTGCCTGCTCCATGCCTCAGTTTCCCCATCTGTGACATGCCTTTGCCCACGCTGCGTTGGAGGGGGAGCCTGAGCTCTAGGCTGCCTGCCAACCGCCCAGAGACCACACGGACAGCCGCCAGAAGGGATGAGCTAGGCGGAGTGATGACCCTGCCTCTCCCCCCCCCCACCGCGGCAGCGGCCCTGGTTTCACGCACCCCGCAACGAAATTCCTGCGTCGCAGGAAACTCTTACATACTTGGCAGCACCCGCAATGCAGACAGATTGGCAAACGCACATGCAGCGTCCAATTAGGGCTTTAAATAGATCATGTCAGTAAACACGCGGGGGCCTGATTCATCTCCCTCTGACACGGGTGTAACTTCACCGGCTCCACGCCTGGTGCCGCTGCTTTACACCGGGAGGGAGAGAGAGCAGAGAATGGGGCCCTCCCTCTGCTTTTACCATTGACGCTCGACACGACCAAAAGGTGCTGAAGAGAGATTTGGGGCTGGCACTTTATCCTCTCCCACCTGGCGTCCCCTGACAGCCCAGAGAGGGGCACTTACAGCGGTGCCCCTTCAACGCCACCAAAATCAGCCAGGCGTTTTGTGCGCTGTGTTTGTACAGAGCCAGTGCAGTGAGGCTCCATGCACTTGGCCTGTCCAAACTCCGGTGACAGAACAACAGGAAAGACCTTGGGAACGTGGGAGAGAAATTTACCCTCGTAGAGAGGGTCCTTCGCAAACCTCACCTACCATCTAAGTCCCATATAAAGACCTCAAGATAAGGCTTAAGGGGGACACAAAAGGTACGCTGGCCCATTGCTCAAAAATAGAGGTAATTATTTGCCAACCAGGACAGCTGATAGGCAAACCCGTCGAAAAAAGCACAGATCTTCACCCCCCCACTCTACAAGAGAATCCCAGCCTGGAACCCAGAGGCACTGAGAAAAGGACAGCGTACTCTGCCGCACAGCCTTTGCTGAGAACCAGTTGCCTTTTAGCTCATGCCGTAGAGGAACGTGGCTTTATCTCACAACGTCCCATGTGCAACTCTGCGCTGACCAGGGTCCGCCAGCTTTACAGTAAATCCTAGAACTGGAAGGGACCTCGAGAGGTCAAGTCTAGTCCCCCACCCGCACGGCAGGACCAAGCTCCGTCCAGATCGGGGTGGGGAACTTCAGGGCCAGGGGCTAGATGCAGCCCTTGGCTTGTGTGGGTCTGGCCCCTGAGGCTCAGGGCTCCCCACCCAGCACTGGGGACCCCGTGTTGCGCACCAGCCCCCCCGCTGTCTCCTAATTGGGCTGGAGCGCACGTGGGTCAATGGCCCCTAAAAGGTTCCCCAGTCCTGATCTAGATCATCCCTGACACCCCACGCATCTGTCTAGCCTGCTCTTACAAATCTCCAGGGATGGAGGTTCTACAGCCTGCTTAGGCAATTTATCCCAGTCAGGGGCAGCCCGTGAGCCTAGGCAAACGAAGCAGTTGCCTAGGTCGCCGCCGGCCTGGGCTCCCGATGATGACATCACGGGGCGCCGGGGTGCCCCGTGATTATGTCACGGCCATGCAGGTGGGGGCGCCGATCGCGCCTTCCGTGTGGGGCGCCAGCTGCCGCAGCCGGCCTCAAGCCGCTCCTGATCCCAGTGCTTAGTCCATATAATTGTCAGAATCTCAGAGGGAGCAAATTCCCTGGGACAAGGAAGCTGGGACTAGTGGCCTGAACAAGGGACTGACAGCCAGGATCGCCCTGTTCTAAGCCCAGCTGAGTGGCTCTAGTGCAAGTCACTGCTGCCACGCCGTGCCTCAGTTTCCCCACCTGTAGCACGGGGATGGCACAATTTAGCTCCCTCTTCAGGTTGCTGCTGGGCTTATTTGATCTCTGTGGAGCGTTTAGCCTTTTTCAAGTGCCACCCCTCAGGCCTGAGGCATTTCAAATAAAACACACTGGCTGTTTTGAATGGGGCGTAGAGGAGGGAAAAACCCGAACAGCATCCCGGCTCCCACTGTTAGCCTGGCTTTGCGGGAGCCTCAAAGTTATGAACTAGAGGGTCGTGTGGCCTTTAAGGAGTTTCACTTTTCCCTTGTAACTTTTGGAAACCTGACCTCTGTTCAGGGAAATGTGAAACTGACTAGAAGCAGGAAGTGAAACTGACCAGATGAGATGGCTTTACCGGCAAGGAGGGGAGTGAACGAGGACGAAACGTGCCCCTGTGGAAAGGCAGGGCATCCGTTAGGGGTGGAGCAGGACTTGAGAGCAACATGGACCTTGCAAGTGTAGCAGGGAGTATGCGAGGCATAAACTTTGCACTGTCTCTTGGCCCAGGGGAGGATTTCAGGGCTGGTCCCAACCTCGCTTTTTACAAGAGAGGGAATAAAAGCCAACGTACCTTTAAGGGAGGGCGGGGTGTAGGCACACGGGTTGGTCCTCTTGGTTTTCAGCAGGTGGCCCTCGCCCAGCGTCCTCTGGAAGGGAGGAGAGAATCAAGAGCACCAGAGCAGAGCAACCCCGAGAGTCGCCAGGTAACATGGGCCTATGGCTAGAGGGCCAAGCTCAGGGCTGGGACAGCGAGTCCAGCAGCCACCCAAGCGACCCAGCCAAAGAGGCCCCAGCTCAGCTGCCTTCCCTGGATTCATGGCGAGGACCCCCATGTGCTGCCCGGTGCCCCTCCCGATGCGGATGCTGTTGTGAAGCAAAGAGCAGGGAATGCCAAGCCTACCTCGGACCCCGTGAAGGGCGGATTTCCACGCCCTTGTGCGCCCCACGCCCTGTGCTCAAACTAAAGCCCTGCACTGGGGGAGGCAGGTGAAAGGCCCTGGCTCCGACGCTGCCCTCCGGTGCCGTGCTAATTTGCCCACTTCTCGCTGGGTGGTTTCTTGGGACACGTGCTAACGCCTTGTGCTGAACAGCCTGCGGCAGCTGGTGTCTAGCTGGGATGCTCCCTCTTCCCCAGGCCTGAAGAAAAGCTGTCTGGGTCCAATCAAAGATATGACCCTGTCCCCCACCTCGTCCCGCTCGCGTCCTGGGACCCACACAGCTCCCACGCTGCAAAGTAAGGTGTTTAGGCGCTTAGCTATCCCCGATCTTACCGCGGCGGAGCCGACAGCCTAGCCGGGCCCCTGGGCAAGGCGGGGGGCGGGGGCCTGCGCCATACCCCCAGAAGAGGCGGGGACTCAGGTGGAAGGGGCTGGGGCTAGGCAGTCCTTAGCACAGCAATTTAAAGGATCCAGGGCCCCAGCCATCGGGGATCCGGGCCTTACTGTATCACCAGGCTCTGGAGTGGTTTCCCCCTTTGTCCCGCCCTCCCTGGTGGGCCTGCATCCCTGGGAGTTTGACTCCTAAACCCCTTTGGGGATCCGAGCGCCTCTATGCGCCACCCAGGGAGAGGGAGCGCAAGGTCGCCATGCAGAGTAGAAGGGCTCAGCTTGTCCGGCTCTGGGGGTCTGCCATCTCCCGGGGGCGAGCGGCTGCCTAGTCCAGCCGGGTGGCAGAGAAGTGGAAGTGTCTTTCTGGGGAGAACAAGGAGCTGGTTGGCTGACAGGGGGGGAGGGCAAAAGGGGCAAGTACCAGGGGGCCCAGTGATTCAGCAGCAGCTGGAGCCCCATGTGGGACACTCTGGGTGGCACTGAGGGGTTGGGGGGAGGGGCTGCAGAGCCGCCCCCCTCCCCTTCCCTCCCGCCTTGCTCAGGGGCCCGGTGAGTCTGCAGTAGCCCGTGAAAGTTTTTGCCCCACTACATTTGTTAGTCTTTAAGGTGCCCCAGGACTCCTCGGTTTTTGCTGAAACTTTCCTGGGGTGAGAGGATCTAGGGGGTGGGCTGAGGACTCCTGGGGGAGGAGACCTTGGCGCTGGCAGGCCTGAGGGAAAGGGGCTTGAACTGAATTTGGCTTCGCTGTCAATCCCCCAAACTCCCAGGAGCAGCGATGGTGGTCGGAGGATGGGAGGAGGCCGGGTGAGTTTGGATTCGAACAGGCGAGTGGACTGTGTCTGAGAACAGGCTGTGGGCTGCCCCTCCTCAGACAGGCCGGTCAATGCCGCTCGCGAGCGCAGGACTGTCAAACCCCCGTCCGATGGCGCCACGTTTCATTCGCCGTCAATGCGGACGGGGGCCGACTTTGAACTGGCCCCACGGAGGCCAAAGGCTCCGTAGGGCTCTGCCCACGACTGCCAGCGAGATGCCGGGGCTGTTCGTTCCCCGCCAGGCAGCGAAAGTATGCGGCAGCTCTGGGATAAGTCACAAATCTGCTACAGTCGCGAACGGTGCGTTCTCCGCCTCGCGGGGTGGACTTGAAGAGCAGCCAAGCCCCGCCCCGGCGCCTAAGCTTCAGAGGCCCGGCTCCGATTCATGGCTTCGTCTTCCATCCCAGCTTAGCCCTGCGCCACGCCGCAAGGAATTTAATTTCATGCGCGATCAAGAAGTCATGGGGAACGTGGGCAGAGAGCATCTCCCGCTGGGAACTCCTGGAGCGCAGGGACTGAGCTGGGTTTGGCGGCCGCTGAAGTTTTTCGGGCGCTTCCAAGGTAACTCTGCACGAGGCACTCTATCGCTGCCGGGCTGGCTTCACAAGGGCAAGGCAAAGGCACAAGGCCAGGAGCCGGGGAGGTGGGGGGAAGGGGGCACCCAGCCGTTGTCGGGGGCTGGGCATTTTCTCCCAGAAAATGAATCCTGCGGGATAGCGGTGACCGCCGTCGGCCACCATTTCACAGTCCAATGCCCCCCCCAGCTACTCCAATCCACAGTTCTGCCAGTGCCCCTCCGTCCTGACCTATAGCCCATGCCCCCACGCCCGTCCCCAAGCCCACGCTCGCCGGGGGAAGAGGGCACTGCCAGGGTCGCAGCTTCCCCCACCGGAGGATGAACTGGGACAATTCTCTCGGGACAATTCTCTCGGGAGACAGGTCACGCCCTGAGGCTCCGTTTGTGCATGTTCTGAGCCAGTCACGCTCCTCGGGGGAAGGGACCTTTGTAGTGGCCCCGTTGCCTCCACCTCCGCCCTCCCGATGGACCCTGGGGCTGCCAGGCTGGGCAGAGCCTGGCCTGGTCCCTCGCCCATACGTCTCCATTTCCCCAGCCCATCCACCCCCCTCCCTCCATGCAGGGCCCG
>JANRFK010006689.1:9542718-9552980 GCA_030068395.1 Apalone spinifera
GGGGGGGGGGCACAGTTCACATGCCAGTGGGCCCCACACCTTTTAGGAAGCTTCTGCAGTTCCTGCAGCCGCCCTGGGATGCCTGCAGAAATAGTGAGGTCCACAGCACAGATTGCTTGCCGGTGTAGAGTGGTGTGAATGCTGGGTTCCCTGTAACGGGAAGGCCTTAATCCGCGATTTGTGGACTTCAGTAACTCAGGCAGAAGCCAGGGGGCTGTGACGGAGGGGAGAGGTTCCATAACCTGCAAGGTGCAGGCGGTTAGACATGATCCCTTCTGCCCTTAAAGCCTCGATTCCCTGGTGGAAGCCACCCTGGTGAGAACCAGCTGAAAACAGCGGACAACTTTGGGGTGTAACAAGTGGCCTCCCTTTCTCCCCCACACCAACACGCTCCGTGAAAAGCCGGCGGCGTTCTCTACATTTCACATTCCCGCCCTCTGTTTTTCACCCAGCCTTTTCATTTGCCAAAAAAAGGCATTTTCTTGCTGAAAAATGGCTCTTTGGTAAAGAACAACTTTAGGGCCACCAAATGAAATGAATAGGTAGCAGGCTTAAAACAAACAATAGGACGTTTTTCTTCATGTGGCGCATGGTCAACCTGTGGAACTCCTCGCCAGAGGATGGTGTGAAGACCAGGACTTTAACAGGGTTCAAAAAAGAACTAGATGCATTCATGGAGGTTGGGTTCATCTATACTTATTATCCAGGCTGGGTAGGAATGGTGTCCCTACCCTCTGTTTGTCAGAGGCTGGAAATGGACAACAGGGAAGGGATCACTGGTTGATTCCCTGTTCTGTTCATTCCCTCTGGGGCATCTGGCCTTGGCCACTGTCAGAAGACAGGTTACTGGGCTGGATGGACCTTTGGTCTGACCCGGTATGGCCGTTCTAATGGAAAATAACGTTGATACAAAAATTCAGTGAACAGCATCTCAGAGAACTGGGGTGGGGGAGAGTCCCCTGACCCAGCAAATGGGTCCACCTTGAGCCTGGCAAAAAGGAAACAAATTGGAAATTTGTCTCAAAATCATTGCCCTAGATTTTTTTGACCAGCTGGAGAACTCTGGTATCGGTGGGACCATCCGGGTCTCTTGTACCACCAGCAAGGACGACAATGAAAGGCACACAGATT
Source organism: Apalone spinifera (assembly GCA_030068395.1). NCBI lineage: Eukaryota > Metazoa > Chordata > Testudines > Trionychidae > Apalone > Apalone spinifera. The sequence continues at coordinate 9,543,850 of JANRFK010006689.1, forward strand.
TCCACTGGCGGCTGTGCCAGCATGAGATGCCATGAAGGAACAATCGGTTTCACACATCCAGAATGGGAAGCGACTGTCTAGGAAGGAGCACGGCAGAAAAGGATCTAGGGGTCCTAGTGGACCACAAGTTAAACATGAGTCAACAGTTGCAAAAACAGCAAACATGATTCTGGCATGCATTAGTGGGCAAGTTGTGAGCAAGACATGAGAAATCATTCTTCTGCTCTGCTCTTCATTGATTAGCCCTCAGTTGGACTGTTGTGTCCAGTTCTGGGTCCCACATTTCAAGAAAGATGTGGAGAAATTGGCAAAGGTCCAGAGAAGAGCAACAAAACTGATGAAAGGTCTAGAAACCATGAGCTGTGAGGGAAGACTGAAAGAATTGGGTTAGTTTAGAAAAGAGAAGACTGAGAGGGGACATGATAGCGATTTTCAAGTATCTAAACGGGTGTTATAAGGAGGAGGGAGAAAAATTGTTCTCCTTGGCCTCTGAGGATAGGACAAGAAGCAATGGGCTTAAACTGCAGCAAGGGAGGTTTAGGTTGGACATTAGGAAAAACTTCCTACCTGCCAGGATGGTTAAACACTGGAATAAATTGCCTAGGGGGGTTGTAGAATCTCCATCCCTGGAGATATTGAAGAGCAGGTTAGACAGGCACCAGTCAGGGATGATCTAGGCCGTGCTTGGTCCTGCCGTGAGGGCAGGGGACTGGACTTGATCTTTCGAGGTCCCTTCCAGTTCTAGGGTTCTATGATACAGTCCAGCTGGGGGGTGGGGAGGCAGGAGCAGAACCATCCAGGCAGCAGGCACGGACCAGTAACGAGACCGTTACTGGAGACTGTCTCCAGTTCTGGTGGCCATGCTTCAAGGAGCATGTCAGCAGGTGGGCAAAGGGTTAGAAGCGAGCGCCACAAACACTTTTGAGCTGGAAAGCCTGCCTGAAAGAAAGACATTGGATAAGCTCTATCGAGTGTGTCCAGGCGAAGGTAAAAAAGTGGCTTGATCATCCTGCACAAGGTCCCACATAAAGAAGAAATTTCTGGTCGCAGAGGGCTCTGTAATCTAGCAGACAGCGGCAGGAGGAGCCAGTGGCTGGAAGGTGATGCTAGACAAATTCAGACTAGAAATAACGTGCACATTTTTGCCAGTGCCGGGACTTAACCATTGGAGCCACTGACCTAGAGTCACGGTGGATTCGCCATTGCTTGAAGTCTTAAAGACTGGCTGTCTTTTTAAGAGACACACTGACTAGCTCACTGCCAAGGTACGGGCTGGAAGTAGCGGGAGGTTGGCTGGTGCTATGCAGATCAGGTTAGATCATCACACTGAGCCCTTGTGACCCTAGTGCTTATGAATCTCTCAACCCAGCCCAGGCCTGGCTGTCCGAATCGGGGAGACACCAACTTCCAGGGGTCGGAGCAAAACGTCACTTATTAAATCCAGCTGTGGCATGGCGGGTTCGTCAGGGGACTGTCTGCAAAGTGCCTTGAAGGTGCAAAGCGCCGTGTGTTACCTGCAGCCGGATCTCAGGGGTCTGATGCTTATGCGAAGGGCCTTTTAAGCAACTCCGGCAGCATAAAGGGGCCTCAAAGAGGATAGAAATCCCTCCTCCCCCAAATTCCCACCTGCTCCCTGGGCGGCACAGTGCTGGCAAAAGTCTCTGTGTTCCTCCAGCCCCAGGATCAGGGTGGACGCTAAGGGTACCACATGGCTTTAGGGCTTGTGCCTGCAACCTGGGCAATGGAGTGCGAGTTGGAGCAGCTCTAGCTGACACAGGCCGTTGGCAAAAGCTTCCCTGGATCCTGGCACATCCCAGCTCCATGCGCAGGCCCGGGAGAACCGCAAATCCAGCCACACCCCGATCTAAGAATCAGCAGAAACTCTCCCGCTCTCCAGCCCCAGTGTCTCCGCACTGCTGGGCCAGCGGCGCCGCACAGCGGGAACCATCATCCATGGAAGGAGCTGCACGTGTCGCAGGGACGTCAGTAGCCACTGCCCAGCTCAGAGGCTCTCCCGTGGGTGCTGGGCGTTCCGTTCCAGACAGCTCCCTGTCGCTGGCCTGCTCCGTCCCTTTAAGAAGGGCAGCTGCTAGACTTGGCAGGACGGAGACGCTCCTGGATGAGGAAGTTGGCACCAAAGAGGCTGGGGAGGGAAATCTCAACCCAAGATTGCTCAAGTGGCAGTAGAGCAGGGTGGGAGGGTCTAGTGGTTAGAACCAGGGGTAGTGGGAGAAGATCTGGGAGGGCTTCTGGGTTTCATTCCTGGCTCTACTGCTGACACGACCGGCAACCTGAAGTTTCCCCTCTGCCGGGTTTCCTGGAGACCGAGAATGCCATACACTTGGAGCTGCTGGGTGGCATCAGCTGGAAGTGACTGGAAGGGCGCTAATGAGGACAGTCTCATGCTTCGGGGCCAGCCCGCCCACTGTCTGCAGGGGTCAGGAAGGGGATTTCATCACACTGTTTCCCAAGTGAATTCCACCTTCCTCTGAAGCATCAGGGCCAGAGGGAAGCACATGCCAACCCACACCAGGCCCCGCGAGGCACACGAGTCTCCACAGCTTGAGCTGAGCTGCCCCTTAGCTCAGTTGCTGGGGTCCCTCTTAGCAAACCTGAAGTTCCCCCCCAGGCGCGTGCATACGTGACGGGCCTGGCAGGCCGGGAAAGGGGTCTATTCCCAGCGCTGCGGAGGAGGCTGCGTTGCATTGGAACAGGGGTGGGTGGGGAGCGCATTGAAGAAATGGCGCGTGGGTGCCGGGCGTGGGAGGGTGAGGTTGGGTGGGGAGGTGAGTTTAACTCGTTCCTGTCCCGGCTGGGAACCCGCACGGGCCTCGGATGGCTCTTGCGCCCCCTCTACTGGCCACACGGCGGAGAGACCAGCCTCCCTGCTACACACGCTGGAAGGGAGCGTTAGCGCCTCCAGCCTGAGCCCCTGTTAATCCCAGGGCGGAGAATCTCCCCTAATCCAAGACCAGCCACCACTCTGGGCACGAAGCCACCCAGTGCGGGAGGGTCTGTTCTTTCCCCAGGAGCTAGCACCCAGTTGCCATCCTATCCCCCACTTCGCTCAGGTGGGGAAACTGAGGCACAGGGAGGCGGGGAGGGAATATCTTTGAGAAGGACCTAGAACTGGGAATTCTCCTGTCCATTAGCCTCTTTCTCCTGTGCAGGCTAGCACAGTGCATTGGCTGGGGATTAAGAACCCGAGTTCTGTTCCCAGCTGTGCCGAATGGGCATGGACTAGTCATTGCTCTGTGACTCCGTTTCCCACCCCCACCCACCTGGTCTATCAGGCCGGGAACCTTGCCAGGGGCAGGGACGATGCACCCAGCCCCTCGGGGCTTTGATTGCGGTGGGGGCCTCCAGACCGTGCTGCAAATCGGAGAATGAATCCAGGCCCCACGGCCTCTCCAGCAGCAGCCCCGCCGCGGGTCGCCAGGCCTTGCTGTTCATGTCCCTGCCTGAGCGAAGGTCCGAGTGCGGCAGAGCCCCCCCGACGGCCAGCAGGGGTCAGCCCTCAGCCACCGTTTGCAGCAGGCCGGGGGTTTGGCAGGCAGAGCCCTCCAGCCGGTTTGGCACGGCTGGTGCCTGACGAGTTAAGAACTGGGCATGAGCTCAATGACCTTGGCGCTGGGGAGCCGGATCAGAGGCAGAGGCTGGATCGGAGCAGATTTGGCAAATTGTCGCTGGCCGTCTCTGCCAAGTCTCCCAGCCTGTCCTCTAACAGGGCCTGTGTCGCTCTGTCTCTCCCGGCAGCGCCCTGCTTCTGATCCCGGTGAGCCTGGGAGGCCGGATCCGGGGGAGAGAGGCCACCCCTCGCTGCCCCCGTTTGCCAGGGTCCTGGCGCCAGCATCTGAGCCGCAAACAGGGCGCAAAAAGCGTGAAGCCTGGCGGGTGGCATTTGCCGAGGAAGGCTTTGCCAGCGAATTCACAGGCCAAGGGGGCCCTCTACCTGCCGCCTGGGGATGTCGGCTCTGCCGGCTGATTCCCTTTGAATATCTGTGGCAAGCACATGTCAGATTTCAGCCTTCACGGGGGGGCAGAGGGGTTTCCAGCAAACACCCCATCTCTGGACACAAAGAGTGGGGTGCCAAGCTGCCCCTGGGGGGCAATCCAGCCTTCCAGGGATTTGGCTGGGTGTCCGGAGAGCAGCAGGTTGGACTTGTGGGCGCCAAGCGGGCTTGGAAAAACTCAGTGGTGGGGAATTGAGTTGGGAAGGTCACATGGCCTAGTGGTGAGAGCAGCGTAGGATGCAGGACTCCTGGGTTCTCTTCCTGATTCTGGGAGGGGAGTGAAGGGTCTAGTGCTTTGGGGTTAGGAGAGGCCAGTAGCTAGGAACTTCTGGGCTCTTTCCCCAGTTCCTCAGGCAACCTTGTGTCTGCCTGTCTATGAAATCCTAGAACTGCAAAGTCCTCGAGAGTCCAGTCCCCTGCCCGCACAGTGAGACCCCCGCCCTGTGTTCCCTCTCAAAGGGAGCAGGAAGGAACAACCCGTGTTGTGCACCTAGCCGCAGAATTTGCCATGAGATCTCCTGTCGGAAGGTGCGACAGGGGGACAGTTCTTCCCCTTCCCCAGTGCTCAGAGCCTGCCTGGGCCCCCGCAGCAGAGTGAAGGGTTGAGCAGCCTTAGCTGGGATTTGAACCTCCAGCCGCAGGAGCATCCTTGCCATGAAAAGCCTGCGCGCTGCTGCTCCTCCCCAGGGTGGAGACAGTACTGGGAGGTCCTGGAGGCCTCCCCAGCTGGGCTCAGGTCCCCTCTGCCACCCATGTGCCAGGACCACATCACAGCAGCCCCGCTGCAAAGATGGCGGGGGCACAAGGAACTTGCACAGGAGCCAAAATCCTAGGGGAGGGGGTGAGCATCAGCTCTAGCGGCCCCCTCCCATCCCCCAGCATGATCATAGAATCATAGAACCCTGGAACTGGAAGGGACCTCGAGAGTCCCGTCCCCTGCCCTCACAGCAGGACCAAGCACCATCTAGATCATCCCCAGCAGATGTCTGTCCAGCCTGCTCTTGAATATCTCCAGTGATGGAGAGTCCACAACCTCCCTAGGCAATTTATTCCAGTGTTTCACCACCCTGGCAATTAGGAAGTTTTGCCGAATGTCCAACCTAACCCTCCCTGGCTGCAATTTAAGCCCTTTGCTTCTTGTGCTATCATCAGAGGTTAAGGAGAATGAATTTTTCTCCCTCCTCCCTTGAACACCCTTGAAAGCCGCTGTCATGTCCCCTCTCAGTCTTCTCTTTTCTAAACTAAGCAAACCCAATTCTTTCAGTCTTCCCTTGTAGGTCCTGTTTTCTAGCCCTTTAATTGTTTGTGTTGCTCTTCTCTGGAACTTCTCCAATTTCGCCACCTCTTTCCTGAAACGTGGTGCCCAGAACTGGACACAACGCTCCACCTGAGGCCTAATCAGCGCAGAGCAGAGCGGGCGAATGACTTCTCCTGTCTGGCTCCCAACACTCCTGTGAATGACCCCCTGAGTCAGGTTTGCTTGTTTTTGGCAACTTCCTCACACCCTCCGAGCAAACAGTGCCTCCTTGTGGGAGTCTGATGAGGGCAAGAATGGGAGCAGGGGGGATGAGCGTGGCTCTGCCAGGACCGAGTGTGGTGTGAGCAGCTGAGCCTTGAGGAGAACTAACCCCCCTGGCATAATGAGGCCAGTTATCTCCTCCCAGGAGATGGGGCAAGGCCGCGCTCGGAGTCAGGCTCTCTCTGGGGTCTATTCTTGGCTCTCCAGGGGCATGGGAGCAGGTCTAAGTGATCAGAGTGACAGGGGAAGTCAAGGGCTCCTGGGTCCCAGTCTCATTACAGAGCAGCAATGTGTTCAGCAGTGACAGCCGGGCAGCAGACGCCAGGACGCCTGGGTTCAATTTCAAGCTGTGCTACTAAGCTGCTGCAAGGCGGTGTGGTGCCTCAGTTTCCCCAACTGCAAAATGCGGGTAATGATTCCGACTGCCCAACAGGGGGCATAAAAATACATGAATTGACATGGGAGGTAAAAGTGCAGAGCAGCCGAGAGGTGCGACCCCTGTTCCGGGAGGCAGGGGAGGCAGGAAAGGGGCTAAGCAGCCTGGGCTCAAACTCCACCTGAGGCTTGGCACTGAAGTTATAACGTTCTGTTCTCAGCTCCCAGAGGAGATCAGCCCAAGAGTCATGTAGCTCCGTGTCCTGTCTTCGACCCAGCCAGCCCCAGATTCTTCAGAACAGTGCAAGAATCCCCATCTAAATGGACAGTTATGGTGTAACCATCCCTTATTCATCCTGTTTATTATAGCCAGCCAGGGCTGTGCTTTTCCGTGTCAATATCTCATCGTCTTTTAACAACAGTCCTGCTACATCTCTTGGCCTTGCTGCAGATCTCAGTGCAGGGAGCTCCTCATGCCATCTGCACCTTGGGTACCCAAAGCATTCCCTTTCTCGCAGGGCCTCATTTCAGTTTCACTGACTGTCCCCGTAGTCCTTGTATTAAAAGGGCAGCGCTGGACTGGATCTGGCCTAATCCCACTGATAAACCCCCGGTTACCAGCTGGTCCTCAGCACCTAAAAGGCAGATGGCACGCAGGAGAAAATGATGGGACGGCCTGAGAAATTCACATCCCTGCTGCAACGCTCAAATCCAAGGACGAATTTGGCCTACTCTTTTATTGCACATATTATGGTAGCAGGGAAGGTCCCTCATTAGCATAGAGGTTCCGTTGTACTAGGTGCTGCCCATTCACAAAGTAGGAGCCAGGCTCTAGCCTGAAGAGTTTATAGGCCAGAGATACTTCCACGACCAGATCATGTAATGGGAGCAGCAGGAGGAGGAGGAGCAATTGCAGGGATGGTTCGGCAGACCCTGAACCGGCACGTGCTCCGTCAGGCAGCGTGAATGGCAGTGGCGGGGTACGCTTAGCCTACAGGAGCCGCAAGAGGCTGGAGCGTGCTTAGTGCAGATGGAATCTTTGGATAGTTTAGCTGCTAAACCCTGACAAGTCTCTACTGAGCGCGTGAAAACTGAATTTTTTGGAGGAGGGTTATAACTTGGCCAACGTTGGGCAGATTTTCACAGGGATAACCAAGGCACATCGCTGATCCCTGAGCAATCAACCCCCTGGCTAAAGTCAAGGCTTTGCATCACAGCCCTGCTAGAGCTTCTTAAGGAAAGGGTTGTAAGATTATGTATTGTTCCCTACATTCACTTTTGGAAATAGCTTAAACATCCCCCCCTAAAAAAAGTTAAGTCCCCGGCAGACATCCAGCATGGTAAATTTCAGCCCCTACACTGTCAAGTAACTGAAAACAGGCTCTTATAATGGAAACAATCAGGGAATCTTAACTATATGTACTGCCCATAGTTAGTACACGTTACAGTGGTTTGGTGTGGTTAGATATTGAGAATCCCGCTGCAGCCACAGTTAATTTCAGGGGGGGAGCATCCAATTTTTAAAGGCCAATTCAAATCCTTATTTTGGACTGAACTAAACGTTTGTCCAAATGGCTGCACCTGTTGGAAGCTGCGTGAAATGCAGACCTGGGATCCATACAGAGATGGGCCCTGTTAAACTCACAGTAAATTCCAGGTGTGCAGCCCCTGAATTGTGAATTATCTCCAAACCCCATTCCCAGTCTTGGGGTTGAATGGAAGTTTTCAACAGAAGGCAAAACCCACAACAGTATTTATCTGGAGCGGTTTTGCTTTGACTTTCCCCAAAGCAAAATTCTGTGGAAAATCTTCCAATTTCTTCCTAATCAATAATTTCACAATTTCCCCCTTGGAAGGAAGAACCATTTTTGAGGCAAAGTTTAAACATTCCATTTTTTTGGGGAGAAAAATCATTTTGCATCAAAACACTCTGTTTAGCATTTTGCCCGTTTGAGGTTAAAGATGCCCATTTGGCTGAAAATGACATTTCTGGGTTATGGAGTGGCCTGAAGGTATGTAACAAAACAAAAAAAAAATCTGTGCTGCTTTCCCACCGTTTTCACTTCCTCTACCTTTGAAATGCAGCCATCTCTGGGGTGGAGCAGAACAGCTGCTTAACAGCCATGCAGGAACACTACACAACTCACAGTGGGACAAGAAGGAAAGACGAATCCTGTATCCAAGTAAAAAAAAAATCCTTGTATCTTGTTCATTAACAACCAAGGACTTGAGTTGCTAGTTTTTCTACCTCTGAATTATTTCCCCAGGCAGTCTCACCCTGATGTCATAGCTTATCCCTGACTTCACAAATAGTTGCCATGGAAATGCCGGCAATGCAAAGCATTGTGGGATGGGCACTATCAGGCTTCAGGGAAGGCAGGCAGCAGGAGCTCTGAGACAATCTGGATTCGTTACAGACGACCTTCTGTGATGGGGGGGGGGGAGATGCAGGAACAGCCTCGCTTCGCTTAACGGGGCCATATTTCCACACTCCACACACACACATTTGTCTCAGCACCCAACACGGAGCCCTCGCTCAAACAAAGCCACTGCGAAGCCAACGCACCATGTGTTCAGGGTGCAGCCCAGTTAAACCTGCCAGCTTGGTGAGACCACACAGCCGGAGGTGAAACCAGGAGTCTTAGCTAGATCCGGACTTTGAGGAAGCTACAAATTTAGGGGATGTTTGCACTGAGGTTCTGCATGTCTTGAAGAGATGGAGAAAGTCTCCCAGATGCTCAGGCAGGGGCTCCATCTTTTGGTTGTTTGTACCGTCCCTAACACCATGAAATCCTGGGCCATGTTTCAACAATACAAAATGTAAACAACAACAGTAACAGAACTAATTAAAATATGTGTCTAAAGGGAGACATTTCTTTGAAACAGTTGGGATTATATTTGTTGGAAAGACCTTCCCCCCCCCCGTTTTCCCCCGTGTTTTAAACACAGATGTTCAGCTTTCTGAAAGAGTATCGGTGCCGTTTTCCTGGTTTGGGGTTCCTTATTCCCCTCTTTCATCCCTCTGGCCCTGGAAAAAGGAATGGGGGAGAAGAGAAAGGAACATTTTCCATTGGGCTAAAAAAAGGTGGAAAACGTTATGAAAACCCACCACCAACTCCCATAAGAACGGCCGTACTGGGTCAGACCAAAGGTCCATCTAACCCAGTAATCTGTCTGCCGACAGTGGCCAGCACCAGGTGCCCCGGAGGGGGTGGACTGAAGAC
>JANRFK010006689.1:9640401-9655173 GCA_030068395.1 Apalone spinifera
CTGATCTCCCAGGCTGGTGGGGCCTCAGCTGCGCCCAGCTGCCCTGCAAGTCGCACGGGTCCCAGGGCCCGGGCTGGGCAGAGCCGGGGCTGACGGGAGGCAGATCGCCCCTGCCCGAGCGCTGCCCCCGACGGAGGGGACGGACAGACAGCGGAGAACAGGCCTGGGGAGCCGCGTGGAGTAATGATGTGACAGCTGCGATACGAATGGCTGAATCCGGCGAGAGGCTCATTACTGATTGTGCCCACGGAGGCGGGATGGATTCGGTGCCAACTCCCCCCCTGCCCTTACCGCTGGGAGAAATGAATCCTAATGGGCCAGAGGAGCCCGGGTGCCCGGCGGGCATTCCCGCTCAGAGCTGAGGAGGGCGGGGAAGATGGGAGAAGCCAGCAGGCCATGCGGTGGGGGGGAAGGGCGCATGTGCTGATGACAGAGCCCTGACTAGAAGCTGGAAGACAGGGATGGAGGGGGCACAGCCCCATAGCAGAGAGGCCAGCGGAGACCCAAGAGATCGGTGGTCTAGAACCCAGCTCTGATTTCCTGCGGGACCGTGAGCCAGTCATCGCCTGCTTCCGTGCCTCAGTTTCCCTTCCTCTTTAGACCATCAACTCGCAGAGGCTAGGACAGCCTCTTACTCTGTGCAGGGCCTAGCGCCCAGGGGCCCTAGCCCCAGCCGCAGTGGCTGGGCTGCCTCTGGCACAAAGAACAGCAGCTGGTTAAGTGACCAGGTGCTTCCTGGCTGCCCAGCACTTGTCGCCATGTGTCCAAGTGCATGCCCTGCTGCAGACACACCTGGAGCCAAGGGAATGGGAGGCAGGTGACTGGCCAAAGAGATGTGGAAAGAACAGCAATGGAAACGCTGCTGGGAGGCAGGACCCCCTGGTGGGCTGGCAACAAGGGCCCTGCGTTAGCTACCAGGCCGGCAGGGGCAGGGGCTAAGATGGGAGCTGTCCACTGGGCAGCCAGGAGCCAGGTAGAATGCCTGGCCTCACGCTTAAGGCACAGTAGCTGCGGGAGCAGGCAGGAGGGGCCAGTAGATGGGGAGTGAGATCTCTGCTCCATTTAGCTTGCGGGCAGGAGCATCACAAGGTAAATACTGTCCGGACCTGGGTGGGAAGGGCCGGGAGACAGAGGATGGGCCCAAAAGGGGCTCATGTCCCCGGCCAGGAGACGGTTCAAGGGGGCCAGAGCATTTTGGGCTCGGCTGGACAGTGAATTGGAGATTGAATCATCAGGGACTTGCTGCTGGGGGTGCCGGCTGCCAGGCCAGCTGTGCTGCAATCGCACCTGCGCTGGCTTTGCCATGGGGGGGCGGGGCTGGGAGGGTGCAAAGCAGGGTGCTGAGGTCGGGGACTGCTGGGGAAGCCAACGTCCAACCCCTGAGCTCAAAGATCCCAGGCCAGGGTAAAGGCTGGGGATTCAAAGGGTGGCTGGGGAGCTCTCATTGCTCATCTCACAGGCTGGATGCCAGTCCCCCAAAACAGCCCAAGGACCAAAAGGACCATGGGGCCAGACTGCCTCCTGGCCCTAGAGGCTGGGGCCCTGCAGCTCTGGGCTGAGTTCCAGAGGCCGGGGGCAGTGGGAGGCGGACACTACAAATTTGAGAAATGCAGCTCCCTGGGCAGATCCCTAGTTTTAAGTCCAGCAGGGCCCATCCCAGCCATGGAGTCTGACCTCCCATCTGGCCCGGGCTAGAGACGCTCCCGCAGAGGTCCCTCCCTCCAGCCCCGATCCTTCGGCTCAGCCAAAGAGGTTCTAGAAAGAGACATCCAGTCCTGAGGGAAAGATTCTGGACAATCCAAGCAGTTAATTCCCCTCCCTTAAAGGGCTGCACCTTACTTTGCCTTTCTTCGCAAGATTGGAGCCTCATGCTAGCGGGAATCTTCTCCCTGTCTAGCTAGTTACAGATCAAATCACCCCTGAATCTCCCTCTGCGCGAAACCGATCACGCTCCATAAGTAAATCACCCACACTGAGGCGTGGGAACAGAACGATCTGGGAGACACGGCAACTCGGCCCGACTGGCACGTGGACTTTCTACAGCACCTGCCGGCAGGGTCTAGTAAAAGAGGCGAGATATAGGCTGAAATTGACAAAGCCACCTATGGAATTTGCCACACAGTTCTCCTCTCAGCCTCCCTAGCACTATGCCACGTCCCACCCATTCTGGCTCACGGACGTGACGTTTTTCGGCTCGTGGAAAGTGGATGGCCAAACAGGGATTGGCACAGAATGGAGGTTTTCAGGCGGCTGTTTCTCCAGCTACCTTGGTCCTTCAGGAAGGATGGCCCAGGGACTAGGGGCTATCCTGGGATTTAGGAAACCCTGCTCTGCCACAAATATACTGTACGTTCTTAGGCAAGTCACTTAGTCTCTCTATGCCTCGGTTTCCCCACCTGTACAGGAGGGATAACAGCACTGTCCGAGGGATGCTCTTCAGAGACTGGGTGATGTCCAGCCACTCCAGCGATGGGGGCCAGGTAAGTAGCCCTGAGAGAAAAGAAGTTGTTTCCCTGCATTTCCAGTCAGGATCTAGAGCCACGTCTGAGCTGTTCACATCGTTCTTTGCAGTTAACTCTGCCTCTGAGGCAGTCACCCACTCGCTCAGCTCAGCTCAGCTCCGTCCTTCTCCAGTGCCTCACGCAGGTACCTCTCGCACCGACACACCTCTGGGAGGCAACTGCAAATTCAGCAGGAGCTCTGGAGAGTTCTGCAGGGCCCTTTCTACCACAGGCCCAGGGGCAACAGGCTCCCAACCCAGTGGGGCACCGAACTAAGTCCTGCTCATGGGAACCGGAATCGGGTTTCCGGTTTAACGCCTGGGTTGAACAGACAGAACCAGACCTCGTCAGCAAATAAGGCAGAAAACGGAGTGAACTTTTTTCTTCCTCCCAAAAAAGCTGGCGTCTTTTTGGACATTCCAAATACTGAGGCATTTCTAGGCGCCCCTGAGCAACTGCCAAAACAGAAGCACATTTCATTGACATTCCCCCCACGCCCGTGGAAGGAAACGTGGGTTCTGTGCACTCTAATCCAGTAGTTCTCAACCTTTTCAGACGACTGTGCCCCTTTCAAGAGGGGGATTTGGTGCATTCCCTCTAGTTTTACTTGCTTACAGAAATCAGACCTAAAACTACAAAAGTGTCACGGGATGGGAAAATCTCTGACTTTCTCTTTCTGATCTGATCATTACAAAATAAATTGCAACCGCCCTGGTTGAGAAACGCCGATACAGAACACAGAGCAGTACAAACAAGTCCATGTGGGTATGACGTTTTTGTGTGTACCGGCCTTGCTGGTGCTTTTCATGCAGCCTGTGGTAAAGCCAGGCAAAGATCTAGATGAGTTGATGTATCCCCAGAGAAACTCTATGTACCCCCAGGGGTACATGTACCACTGGGTGAGATCAACTGCTCTACCCCAAACACCCTGACCTGGTCATTAAATGAGCAGGCCTGGTGGCTTTTTGTCTGTCATTCTTAAACACTTTTAGGACCACCACCCTGAATTGCCTCCCCAATCTTGTTTTGATCCTCACAACTTTCCAGCCTTCCAGGAGTGGGCTGTCTTCTCCATTGTACATGGGGAAACTGAGGCACGGGGAGGCAAAGTGACTTGACCATAGTCACGGAGGGCAGGGCTGTGGCAGAGCAGAGAATTAAACCCAGTTCTCAAGTCCCAGACTAGGGCCCTAACCACTGTACCAGCCATCTCTGAGGATGGCTCTGTTTTCTCCAGAGGTGAAAGTAAACGGGCGCGCCCTGGTGCGCAGCTCCGGCAAGAGCTGGTTGAGCTGCGGTAAAAGCCAGCAGGGAGCTACTGAAAGAGCGGGCAGAGACCTGGGTTGGGATAGGACAGCGCCTATAAGAAATCTTAAGTTCCTTTCACCCCTGGTGTTCTCAGTAAGCTATTTGAGAGTAAAGTAGGACGAGGTTGCTCTGAGTCTACCCGCGTGTTCAACAGCTCAAAGACTGGTCGGGAGCAACACGGTATGAGGGTTGAGTTTTGCATTTGTTCCGTGGGGTTTGCACACACATCAGGTCTGGGAGGGCGAGGCCGGAGGGGGCAGGTACAATTCAAGATGCCTGAAGCGTTCGGCAGAGACAACCGGATGCGTTTCTGTTCGCTGCTCGAAATCCCTCAATGAAGTTTCCATGCAAACCAGTTCCACAGTTCCTGGTGCAACGAGTCACCCCTGGGCCCCGACTGGTGGGGAATCAGAGAGGTGGGGAAAGTCAGCACTGCAGAGAGATGCTGGGGGAGAAGCAGGTCAGCTAGCAGGCCCTTGGAGAAGCCCCTAAAACACGCAAAGCCCAGGAGACAGACAAGTCCAGCTGTATCCAGGAAGACGCTGGAGCAACGCATTGTCCTGCACCTGTTCCATGTCTCCCTGTAGTGGCTTGTGTCACACACACACACACACACACACACACACTCTGCAGCTCCCACCTAGGAGATTTCGGTTACAGTCGTGCTACAGGTTGCAAGTTCAAACCCTGCCGCTCGCCTGCACAAGAGGAGCGTGACACAGCTCTGAGTGCAGATGAACAGTCCCCCGTTCACACAGCGCACATCGGGGCCAGCGTAAAAAACTCCCAGACTAAGGCCAGGCACTGCCTATCTTCGGGGCTCCTCTGGACCCCAGCACTTCAGTATCCGAAAGCCTCACAATCTAACACATTTATCCTCACTACAACTCCTGGGAGGCAGAGGATGGCTCTTAGCCCCATTGGACAGAGGGGGCTAAGTGACATGCTCATGGTTACACAGGGAGACTGTGGCAGGGTGTGAAATTAAATTCAGATCTCCAGAGTGCCAATCCAGGGCCTTAAGCATGAGGCCAGGTCTGCATCCTACTGTCTTGTTCCTACACTAAGGCCATAGCGCCTTCCCTAGCACCATTGGCAGCCCAGCTCATCCAGTCTGCAAGGGCTCATCCCATGGAGCCACCACTTTAGATCCTGTATGGGAGCCTCTTTGGGCACCCACCACCTCTCCATGTTCACCAAGCACATTCCCCAGGCCGACACCTCACTACAGCTCCCCAGTCCCACCTGGCCCACAAGAGCCATGGCCAGAATTAATCACGTGCGAGCCAAGCCGCTGTGGCCCAGAGGCAGAGCATGAAACGCAAGAACAAACAGGCAGTGGGGAACAGAAACCCAAGTCGCATTGACAAGAGGTTGCTCTCCCCAGCTGGAGGCAATGCACGTGGGGGAGGGATGTGAGCAGGGTTGGGAATAGGGTCTCTGGTTGGGATGCAAAGCAAGATACCAACTCAACCAGCCCATGCAAAGTGCTCCGCTTAGGGAGGAACAATCTGTTTCACACACACAGAATGGGAAGCGACTGTCTAGGAAGGAGCCCTGCGGAAATGGATCTGGGGTCCTAGAGGACCACAAGCTAAATCTGAGTCAACAGCGTGACACCGTTGCAAAGAAAGCAAACATGACTCTGGGAGGCATTCACAGGCGTGTTGCGAGCAAGACACAAGACGTCATTCTTCCCCCCTACTTTGTGCTGATTAGGCCTCCGCTGGAGGATTGTGTCCAGTTCTGGGCACCACGTTTCAAGAAAGAAGTGGAGAAATGGGAGAAGATCCAGAGAAGAGCAACAAAACTGATGAAAGGTCTAGAGAACACGAGCTAGGAGGGAAGACTGAAAGAACTGGGCTTGTTTAGTTTAGAAGAGAGAAGACTGAGAGGGGACATGAGAGCAGTTTTCAAGTATCTAAAAGGGTGTTATTAGGAGAAGGGAGAAAAATTGTTCTCTTTGGCCTCTAAGGATGGGACAAGAAGCAACGGGTTAAACTTCAGCCAGGGAGGTTTAGGATGGAAGTTCAGTAGGAAGTTTTTTCCTGTCAGGGTGGTTAAGCACTGGACTAAATTGCCTAGGGAGATTGTGAAATCTCCATCGTTGGGGATATTGAAGAGCAGGTTAGACAGACAGCTGTCGGGGATGTTGTAGATGGTGCTTGGTCCTGCCGTGAGGGCAGGGGACTGGACTTGACCTCTCCAGGTCCCTTCCAGTTCTAAGATTTTATGATGGGGGGGGAAGGAGGGGGAGTTTATTGGTTTGCAGCGCCCTCCTGTGGCCAGAACAGAGACTGGCTCCTCCACAGATAAACAAAGCAGGACAGACACAGGCACTAGAGCCCAGATCTGTCATTTGGAAGAACAGGACCTTCCGGTCTGTGAGTACCGGTCCAAGAAGATGATACCTTGCACACTCCTGGGCGGCAGCAGGAGTGTGATGGGTGACCCACAGAGAGGCCACAATCCTTAGGCTATCGTCTAGGCAAAGATACTTGGAACTACCCCTGTGTCGTGAAAGCAGCGCTGCTGACTCCAAGCATTCAAAAAGCCGGAGTCAGACCTCAAACTGACACCAGACTTCAAAGCTGGGACATTTTTTGGGGGAAAAAAAATCCTACATTTGAGATTCCTTCTTGGACTTCTGGTGCCTGGGCCATGAATTCCCATTTTTGAGATTTCCCTGAAGCATGAAGACTAGAAATTTACTTTGCATTTCAAGCTGGGATTCATGCTTAAACCAGTGACTCCAGGGTCTGGGGTCTTGCGAAAAACTGCAACTATTCCAAGAAAATCACTAGCCTTAGTAACGGTGTCAGATAAGGCCAATTTTCCTTCTCACCTCCCCAGCCCATTTGATTCACACACACAAACACTTCCAGCTGATGGGCTCTGTATCAAGGATAGGCCACCTAGCACACACACAGAACATCAATACAGGAGACAGAGGGCACCTACTGTACATAAAATAGGTCATAAGAACATAAGAATGACCAGACTGGGTCAGACCAAAGGTCCATCTCGCCCAGTGTCCTGTCGGCCGACAGTGGCCAATGCCAGGGGCCCCAGAGGGAGTGAACAGAACAGGGAATTACCAAGTGATCCCTCCCCTGTCAACCATTTCCACCCTCTGATAAACAGAGGCTAGGGACACCATCCCTACCCATCCTGGCTAATAGCCATTGATGGATCTAACCTCCATGAATCTATCTAGCTCTTTTATGAACCCTGTTAAAGTCCTGGTCTTCACACCATCCTCTGGCAGGGAGTTCCACAGGTTGACAGGTCGATACAGATCCTGCCATCTCAGATTACGCCCTTTCCTGCTCCATTTTCCACCTGCTCACCTGAGCCAAGCAACTCGTTCTCATCATGTCAGCATCTGAACTGCACTTTGAAACCAAGAGCATTCTGGTGGCTTTCACATTCTCTGGATGTTCACACAGCCCCTGCCGAGGCAGGATCCCGCCACTTGGCACACATGAATGTATTTATTTGGGCAAATCCCCTTCCCCCCCAAAACACAGACACCTGCATAGTGAGGCAGGGAACTTATCCAATGTCCCAGAAGAGAGCATGGCAGAGCTAAGGAACTGCCCTCTGATGTCTAGAACCCCAGCCCAGTGACTTATTCACAAGATCAGCTCTAGCCCTGTGTCACCCAAACTGTTCTTAAAAAATGACAGGGAAAAATACTCAGCGTGCCACATGATATCCGTTCCCACCAACAGGTTCCTGGCCTAGAACAAGCAACCAAGCCTCACGGCCCACAGGATGCAGCAGTGGACTTGGAGGCAGAACCCCTGGGTTTTACTTGCAGTTGTGCTGCCAACTTCCTGCATGACCTTGGGCAAGGCACCGTGCCTCAGTTTCCCCGTCTGTAAGATCATCCGCTTGAGAAGACAATTCTCTTTCAAACACTTCAGGAAAGGGTTGGAAGGAAACAGGCTATTGCCCAAGAAGCCCACGACGCAGATCTACATAACCTCCAGACGGAGAAATATCGCTGTGAAAATTTAAAGCGACAGACCGACTTTGGTTAACTTTAAAGGAGCTCTTTACGCAACCCCGACCCCGGCGCTACAGTCACTGTGCTTAGAGCGACATCTGGTGGCTGTTTCACGCTTCCACACACTGCAGGGTCCTCCTGGGGTGCTGCTGAGCCCTCGCCTCCTCCACACCCAGGTCTTTGGGGCCCGGGGCACGTGGACTCTCGGTGCTGACCATCCCCCCTGCATTGTAAAACCTGGCTTTAGAATTGCAGGAGCCAGGCCTCGCAGGCAATCTCACACGTCCATCCCATGCTACCCAGACCTTCAGATTCGTTCCGCGGTGTCCACACTGCAGAACGACTGGGCTTGACCGCGAGACACAGCAGGACGTAGGCTCTGAGCCCCACCCCCCGTTCTAGGATCCAGGTGCTTGCTGACCTAAGTCCGACTGACGTGTGTGGACAGGATGGGCGCTTGGGCTCAAACCTAAGTCAGAGCCTTGGCTTACTGTGAGTGTAGACAAACCCTAAGCATCTGGAAATGGATCAGTGAATTAGGTGAGGGTGGATCCCAGCCCACTCTTCAGAAGAAAGCAACACCTGCCGTAGGGAGTGGATTAGGGAATAGCTGCAAACAGCCTCCTATGGCCAGACTGCCCATTGGCCCCCGGTCACAGGTGAGCCTTGAGCCAAAGCATCCTGATCTGGATCAGGTTCTGTAGCCAGTCCACACCGAGTACAAGAGTCTGATCTGCGAATAGCAGACCAGCAGCCTGCCGGGTGCAAGAGGAACATGACGTGGCGTCAGAAGTAAAAGCAGCCCGAGGACAGCAGAAACGGGAGGAAAGCAGGAACAAAGGCTGCAAGCAGGAGTAAGGGGTGGGGGCAAGAGGCAGCCAAGACTGAAAAATCACTCTCCACATGCCACTTCCAGCACCCCAGCTGACAGGGAAACACTACAGAGCTTCTGACCCAGAGAGGGGTACTAGAGATGTGTCTTCAATTCACCACCAGCCCTTGCAATTAGCCGCTCAAGTATGTCAGACATGGCCCCTGCTCACAGCTGAATGATACATTACAATTTAGCTTCCCATTCCATCTCCTGGTTTAAGTTTTACATTCCTACCCTGTGCCAACCTTGCTCGCTCTAAGCTCGGGATGCATCGGTCTGTTAAACGTCTCTGAGTCCTGCTGGTTTGCTAATTACGTGACTAGCAGCCCTACAACCTAGATGTACAAGAGGTACATGACAGTGGGATTTGTGACCAGGGCTCTGAGGTGCTGCCACGAAAGGAAAATGAGCTGATAGCAGTAGGAGGTTGTTATCCACAGGGAACCAGCTACCAGAGGGAGAACACTTTATGAGCAGGCTGACTTTCTAAGGCAGGGGTCGGCAACCTTTTCAAACACAAGAGCCAAACGACAGCAAAACTCAGAACAAGTGGTCAGCAAAGAGCCGCGGAAGAATGTCCATTTGCAGGACTGAAAACATACAACGTAATATGATGGAGAATGGACGTGATGATTAATAAAAGCGTCAGTGAAAGATTGGCCACCCAGACGTGGTTTAATGGGACGTCTGCTGCTGCATCTTTTCGCACATTTCTTTGAAGTTTACATCATCACTGGTCAAATCCAGATCCATGCGTGCCTGCAGGCTGTCTTCAGTCCTATGGCAGGGGCTAAGGAGGTGAGGGTGCAGGAGTGTTCGAGGGCAGGGGGTTGTGGGAGGTGCAGGAGGCAGGGCAGGGCCTGAATTAGAGCATGTGGGGAGGCCCTGGGGCTAGATTACCTGACCTGGCTGGGGCAGGGCCAAGATCACTGCAGCTGGATTGTGCTGCATCAGGAGGGGAGGGCCAGCACCAGCCCTTCCTGTGGCCAGGTGGGAGCCTGACACTGCGCTAGGATTGTGGCCTTGTTGGCACACGGAGCAAGCTGCCCGCCATGCGGCCTGCCCTGGCTGCAGCTCCACCCCTAAGGAAGCTGGTGGTGGCTGCCTGGCTGCTCCCAGGGTGGACGGCCTCCCTCTGGGGCTGCCCTACAGCCCCGCTCTGGCTATGGTGTAGCGACTGGGAAAAAAATGAGGTGGGCTGGGTGCAGGAGCTAGCTGGGATATGTGCAAAAGGCCTGGGGGAAGCACTGTAAGTGGCCTCCAGGCAGCGTGTCCCTGCTCTGCTGGACCCCCTGGGTGTTTTCCCACTAGCAGGAAGATGGTGCAGGTGCTCTAGTCTCTGGGGGTGGGACTTGAACCCACAATCCCAGGATCCAGAGGCTGAGCCACTAGTCCAGCCTCCCCTGCAGCCAGTGGGACTGACTGGGTCCCAGTTGAATGAGGAGATGTGTAAATCCCAGCTCTCGAACTGCACAGTATTACCCTGACAACCCTGTGTGGTATCTGGCCAGCCCGGCACTGGCTCAACAGGTCTGCCTAGGCCTAGGCATGTCAGGAAGTAGCCTGTTGAGAAGAAGGCAGGAAATGGCCCTTGGAAGGGAAGGCCCCATCCCCAAGAGGTGACAGAGAAGGAGGGAACGTCTTGCCCCAGAAGAAAAGGGGGAACTTGCAATGCAGACAGAAAAGCTCAACGCTCACCTGCCTGCCCAGGGACTTGAACCCTGGACCCCCAGATTAAAAGTCTGATGCTGTAAGGGCTGAGCTAGCCAGGCTCACTTAGGGAGGTGCCACATTGGGGGAGAAGAGACACTGGGGGAGAAAAGGTGACTGCAACACACTACCCCATGCCTGCCGCTTCCTCTGCTGGCCAGCTCCCTCATCCCCAGCTCCCCCAGCGGATGGGGGCCCGTCCGCCCCCACGCACACCTGCCACACCGAGCCACAGAGGAAAGGGGGGCAGGGGCTGGAGCCGCCACAATTTATAGTTCAGGCACCTCAGCAGGCGTTGCCCCTTCTCACTAGCAACCAATAAAAGGTAGGTCCGGTCTGACATCAGTGACCGGTCCTCGCGCAGTGCGGCCCATGAGGCAGGGTGGGGAATGAGGAGGGGGTGGGGTTACATGGAGTCAAGTAAGCCTGAACTGGAGTGCGTGGGGCCTGCTTAGGTCAGTCTGCACCTAGCCCCCCATGAGAGAAGAGGTCTGGCTCTGCGCCCCCCTCGGCCGGGCTGCCAGGGGCTGAGGTGACCTCAGCGGCAGGGCTTTGGGTTGGAGCAACTTGGATTGAACGTAGGGGACCTGCCTGACCAGACAGCCCTCCTGGGACCCGTGGGAGCTTGCTGGGATGGACCAGCTCCAAACCCAGTGCTCATTGCTCTCTTGCCTCGAAACAGAGGCTCTTCCCCTGCCTGCCTTGTGTAAACTGGGGCCACGCCAGCGCCGGGACGCTTGGAAAGATGCGTTGTAATAGGCACGATGCCTGCACAGCGTTACACCGAGCTTTCGGAATTCTGCCTCCTTGGTAAACGATATTTTCCCAAAGGCCTTTCCCCTTTTTCCTTATTTCCAGTGAAATCACCTCAGCTCTGTGGTCAGGCGCCGTGATGGTATCCGCTTCCCCAGAGGTCTAGGCATCCGCTGAAGACTGACCACGAACGGGCCTGTCTGTGGGTGCTAACCAGTGTGACCTCATTTTTGTATGAACTTAAGGCACCACACACCCCTAAATAAATATAAGGGCCACACACGCCTGAAGAACAGTCAGGGCGTGTTTTGCCGTCTCCTGCTAACCTCCCTCAGCAGTGGTTACATGTCGTAAGATTCTACTTTGGCCTCTGCTAAAAGGTCATTTCTGGCTGGACATCAACATGTTGATTTTGTCTCAGTGCTTTTTACTGTGATGGGAAAACACCAGCCATAGCCTGTCCGTGCATCTCCCCCCGCCCCCCTCCCCGACTACTGATTCTCGTATTTTATTCACGTTCTCTTTCTGCTTGATTTTTTGCTCCTCCCTCTCTCTTTTTGAAAACAGCGCTTCCATGAAAAGATCTGGTATATTACATGGGTTCATTAAATCAAAACCATTTGTAATGTCGGGGGAGGGAGCGGGGGGGCTGCACTCTGGCTCTGCCCCAGGCCCACCCCTTCCCCCAGGGCCCCACCTCTTCCCATCTCTAACCCACCCCCTCACCTGAGCTGATCAGCACCTCCCCTGAGCGTGCCACACCCTTGCTCCTCTGATCAGCTGATCGCAGCAGGTGAGAGGCCTTTGGGGAAGGTGCTGATCTGGGGGGGTTGCCTGTGGGTGATCAGCACCTACCATTTCCCCCCATGGGTGCTCCGGGGCTCCATTTTTTCCCTATGAGTGAAGAACATAAAAGCGGCCACTCTGGGTCAGACCAAAGGTCCATCTAGCCCAGGGTCCTGTCTGCCGACAGTGGCCAATGCCAGGTGCTCCAGAGGGAGGGGACACAACAGGAAATCCTCACGTGATCCCTCCCCGGTCACCCACCTCCAGACAAACAGAGGCCAGGGACACTATTCTACCCATCCTGGCTAATAGCCATTGATGGACCTAACCTCCATGAATCTATCCTGAGTTGGCACCTATGCATGCTAAGCTCTATTCAGTGCAATTTCGCTTAGTGGCATCTCATCTCCTCACTGCCTTACTCGCCAGAGAGGAACGGGGAACTCTGAACCATCCTCGCCTGGCTGGAGCTATCCCTCGTCCTAACACAATTCCTACTCCCCCGCCCGCCTCAGCAGACACACAAGACCCCGTCGCCGCCAGCCCTTGCAGCCGAGGTCGGTGCCGCTCCTGGCCCATCAGTTACTTACGAAGGAAGAAGGCTGCACGTTGCAATGGCACAGTGGGCCGGCACTCTACGCAATGAGCAGTCACTCTCAGACAGGCGTTGGCTAAGTAGACTCCAGTCAGGCATCAGCTGCCAAGAGACGTGTCAGCACCCGACCTAAAACAAAGAAGACGACTATTCATGAGGGTGTATTGGAGGAAGGGGCAGCAGAATGAACCTGGCCATTCCTGAAGGGAGGTTATTCAAGCCTCTGCTTAAAAAAAAAAAAAAAAGAGGGTTTTGAATCTGTTCCTCACACAGTAGAGTCCTGGTCCAGCAGAGAGGCTCCCAGTTGCTACCACAAGAAAACATAGAAACTAGCAGTAATTTAGCACAGACCACCTTTCTCCAGCATGTTAACTGGTTGTTAGACTTGTTCACACTAAAGGAAAGAGCTTTAGACCAGGGCTACTCAACTTTGGAAGCTCCGGGGGCCACAATGATACTCTCAGCACATGCCGAGGGCCATGTCTTAAGTGTGGCTGCATACACACGCAAATATATATGCAAATAGCTTCTTTCACACAATGTCACGGCGCTCCCAGCACTTCTTCCCTGGTGACTAGACATGCCAACACTCTCTACCCGTCTGTTCCAGCCAGCCCGTCTGCTTGCATCTTTCAATGCTCACCTCGCCTGTTGTGGATCATGTTCCCAGTGGAGGCCATGTTCAAAGGATCCCACCTGCAGGCCACGTCTAAACCCAAACCGCACCGCGGGCCACAAACAAAAGGGCTGCGGACTGCCTACAGCCCGTGGGCTGCATGTTGAGTAGCCCTGCTTTCGACAGTCTGATGGGAAAACGCATTCCCTTCTGCTCAGAGGCCCTGCCCGGGTTAGTGCAGCAGAGCAGGCTATGGAGGAAGCCCCAAGGAACGGTGGACCGCTGCCTTTACTGTAGCCCAAGTCAAGACAAACCCTAGCAGGGAGCGAACCTGTCCAGCTGCCTTAGGACAGGAACCGGGTTCCCTCCGTATAACAGCAGCCGATGTGGAAGAGGAGTCACAAACGTCAGCCCGTCTCTAGTGGCTGTCCCAGAGTATCTCAAAGAGCACTACAAAAGGCGGGTCAGTCTGGTTAGCCATTGCACAAGGAGGGAAATGGAGGCACAGGAGCTCAGTCAGCCTCCCTCGGGGAGTCACTGGCAGAGCTGGGTAGAGCCCAGGACACTGAAGGCCTGTTCTCCTGCTCTAGCCAGTAACTCCTTCCCCCTTCCCCATCAGTACGGAAAGCAGCAACAGCCCGAGTTATAGGACTTGGCGAAGGAGAAACAGGTGCTTAAAAATGTTCTTGCTGGAAACCAAAAGAGCAAAGAGACAGAACACACCGATTTCCCATCACTGCATTTAATAACAACCATCCCTTGTTCCTACAGCACCAGTAGATCTCAAAGCAGCCAAAAAAAGGAAGGGGTTACCCCCAGTTTTACAGACAGGCAAAGCACAGCACAGCTGGCTAATAGCTAAGCCAGGACTAGAACCCAGGTCTTCCAAGTCCCAACCTAGCTCGCCAGCTGCTGGACCACACTGCTCCATCCACAGAAGTGTGGAAAAGCCGGCTTTTTAAAAACATTCCCTAGCCTCCTATAGCAAATATTCAACCCAGCTAGCCACAGCATTGCTGAGGCCCAGCCACAGGCACGCACTGACTTAATGGGAAAGTCCATGGTGCTGCGCATAGGTGGCTTGCGAAATCGGGGCCTGTGGGTCTGAATTAATGCAAAAGGGGCAAAGGATGTACCACTGACTCCGTCACAGCCTCATGGCTGGACAAGTGAGACCAGACCCCATTAGCCAGTTCCTCCTCCTTGCTAAAGCCACACGACTCTCAGCAAGCCAGGGGCCTGGCTCCATCACAGCTACCACTGCTTTAGAGGGAATGAACAGAAAAGGGGCAATTATTGTGTGATCCAGTCCCGCCTTCCAGTACTCAGATTTAGGGGAGCACCCAGAGCATGGGGATGCTTCTATGACCATCCTGCCCATGGCCCCTGATGGATCTATCCTCCATGAACTTAGCTCGTTCTTTTATTAACCCAGTTATCCTGTTGGCCTTCACTGTGTCCCCGGCAAGGCGTCCCACAGGCTGACGGTGCAGTGGGAGAAGAAATGCTTCCTTTTGCTTGTCGTAACCCTGATGCCTGTTAATTTCATTGAGTACCCGCTGGCTCTTATGTTACAAGGGGTAAATGACAGTTCCCTATTGACTTCCTCCACCCCAT
>JANRFK010006689.1:9655273-9693801 GCA_030068395.1 Apalone spinifera
AATATGAGTCAACAGTGTGACACTGTTGCAAAAAAAAGCAAACATGACTCTGGGCTGTATTATTAACAGGAGTGTTGGGAACAAGACAGGAGAAGTCATTCTTCCGCTCTGCTCTGCGTTGATTAGGCCTCAGTTGGACTGTTGTGTCCAGTTCCGGGTACCACATTTAAAGAAAGATGTGGAGAAATTGAAGAAGGTCCAGAGAAGAGCAATACAAATTATTAAAAGTCTATAAAAACATGAGCTACGAGGGAAGACTGAAAGAATTGGATTTGTTTAGTTTAGAAAAGAGAAGGCGGAGAGGGGACATGAGAGCAGTTTTTAAGTATCTAAAAGGGTGCTATGAGGAGGCGGGAGAAAAATTGTTCTCCTTGGCCTCTGAGGATAGAACAAGAAGCAATGGGCTTAAACTGCAGCAAGGGAGATTTAGGTTGGACATTAGGAAAAATTTCCTGCCTGTCAGGGTGGTTAAACACTGGACTAAATTGCCTAGGAGGGTTGCCTAAATTCCACAGGATTGCCTGTGGAATCTCCATCTCTGAAGATATTTAAGATTAAGTTAGACAGACATCTATCAGGGATGGTCTAGATGTTGCTTGGTCCTGCCGTGAGGGCAGGGGACTGGACTTGATCTCTCGAGGTCCCTTCCAGTTCTAGGAGTCTATGATTCTACGAAAGGAACCGGACTCCCAGAGAATCCTCAAACCCCTCCCCAACCCCTCCCCCTCCCCCCAAAAAATTAGGGCCTTTTGAAGAGATCTCCAATTAGGTCCCCAATACCTTTGAAGAGCTTGGCCATCACAGCTATTTTTACTTGCCTGTGTGAATATAACCATGTTAGAAACCCTTTTTCTAATCCAGGAATCTACCAGGCTTACAACAACAAGCGGTTTGCGTGTGGCTCTTCCACCCCAAACCGACATGGAAAAAGAAACATGCCTCAACCACTTGATGGTTTTGGAGCACAGTTCATCCTCTCTCCAAAGCGTCATAGCCTGATACCAAGATACAGGAGAGATGCTGTCCACACTATAGTTTTTAACTCTATTGGACCTGGAGTAGAATCACAATGCAGTGAATCAAATTAAGGGCACTTTAGCGCATTAGCACTTAAGTCTCATTGAAAACATTATGGAACTGGGACTTTTAGAAATTTGGCCAAGTACTATACAGGTGACCTGAAAATGAGGTAGGGTGAAAATTAAGCCTTATCACCTTGTTTTTTTTGTTTGCCTCTTGAGGCTGAGAACTGTGGAAGGGTTATTTATTTGTTTATTTTTAAGAGATTTCTCCCTGTTTTTTTACAGTAGAAATTCATGGCTTGTCTAAAGCAGAAGTCTTTCTCTGATCTGAAGGCCTAGTGCAGTGAGGAGCTCACGAGAGGCAAGCCAGGGAAAGCAGAATAGACAGACTGTGGGTGTTCATCAGGAGCTATTTATTCAAATGGTCTGTTAACATTTTGGAGAAAAGAAGCCTTTGCTAAAGAACACCCATTATTCAATTCAAGTAAAAAACCTCCTGTCAGACCACTCCGGAGTTCTCCAGCAAAGTAAGAGGAGAGTCCAGAATTGCCATTTCTAACAGTTAAGGTTTTGTTTGTTTGTAGTTTCAAGCTGTTAAGTTCACACCGTTCAGCAGCAAAATAAAGAGCACAAACCCAGCTAAAACCAAGTCCTTTGCAGAGCTCTCATTTGGCTACTAAAATGCCCAGCTAACCGACTGCAATGGCACTTCAAAGTACATTGGGTGCACTAACACTGTAGGAGCAAACCCATCAACCATATCTTGCTGCATTGGACCTGCCTCCCCTCACCAGCATATTCCAGCAGCTAGATCAGCTGAATTTTGCCTCACCTGATTCATTGCAACTGAGGCGGTGTTCATTTGGGGGAGGTCCTGTTCCTTGGCAGGAAAGGATGGGGTCTTAGCAGTTAACAAGCACCCACATTCTGTGGAAACATCTCTGCATTTCATCAAAAACATATTCCCCCAAACTGAAATACAGGTTGAATCTCTTTAGCCCAACACTCTTTGGTCCGGCAGCATCCGTGGTCTGGCATGATGTTAATTAGCTGGATGTCCACTTATCATAGATGTGGCCAAGTTTCCTGTGGGCCCATAAAGTTTGTTTACAGCCACCAGTCTTGATTCTCTGTGTTCTGTGCTGTTATTCAGCTCTAATTGACCCTAAATGTCTTCTAAGAGCCCTGTGAGCAGTGGAAGCGTTGGCAATGCTGCTAGACAATATTGACCTCTTGTGGTTCAGCAAATTCTCTGGTTCAGCACCAGACAGGTCCCAAAGGTGCCGGACTAGAGAGGTTCAACCTATTTTTCAATCTGGATATGCTGCTGTTGGGCCTCGTGGGGGTTATTGTACAGCTGCCTGAAAGTCCCCTTTCTTCTGCATGGGGCAGGTATCCCAAGTGGACGCCTCCCCTAACGCAACAGAGACAGGGGTTTCCATGATGCGTTGCTTTCTCCTCACCATGGGAGATGTAGTCCAGCCAGGCAGCATGGCCTGCCAAGGAGAATAGAGGCAGGAAGCCTTTGAACTACAACTCCCATGAGGCACCATGGAACCAGACCCAAATCAAAATATTTAGGTTTCGCACTGAACTTTTATTTTTTTGGTTTCAAATTTCTGCTGGACAAAAAAAAAAAAAAAAAAAAAAAAAAAAAAAAAAAAAAAAAAAAAGGTACAATTTTCCCAGAGGGGGGACAAAAGAAAATTCAACCAGCTCTGCTAAAGACCAGGTCATGGGTTGCAGGACTGGGATCACAGAACACTCAAAAGAAATCCGTGACTCACAGCGGCAGCTACTGAGAATGGCCCGGGTCTGTGAGGACAGAGCCCAGAATGGCTTTTATTGGCCAACTGGCTGTAAATGGATTGATCGTTAAGTTGTTTCCTAACCAAAGAGAGCTTGGCCAGGTGGTCCCCATGGCATGGCCCAGGGCTCCGTTCCATTACCAGTGTCCCAAAAACCTGACCCATCTGAACTAATTAAGATGGGTCAGGTTTTTTTGCCATAAAGAACTGAATCATAATCCAGTTTCCACAGAGCGGGGCACATGCAAGAGACGCATCCAGAAAGGTACCGTTGGTTACGAATCTGTGGCCTGCATGAGGCTGCAAAGTGGGATGAATGATCATCACAGTCCCTTCCAAGCTTCATGTCCAGGAATCTAAAGTTTCACTGCATTGCGCTGAAGCCAATCAGTAGCAAAGTCCTAACAATGCATAAAAGACGGGCTTGGTGAATGTGATTCATGAAAATATTAGGACAGCAAATGGTGCATGAACACGCGTGCTCTCTCCCTCTCTCTCGGCTGCAATCCACCACCAGTGGCAGAACCACTTGAATTGTGGACCTTCAGCTTACGTAGCAGATCTAATTTAGAGTGGAAGGAACCATTAGCTCCTTCTCTATCCACACCCACCTGGTCTACGCTACATGGGAAGGTTGAAGTGAGATGTGCAACTCCAGCTATGTAAATGATGTAGCTGGGGGTCGACGTATCATAAATCACTGTCCACACAGCGGGAGGTCAACAGGAGCAAAAGCTCCTGTCGGCGTCCCTTACTCCTTGCGAGGAGTCGGAGTGCCGGTGCCGACGGGGACGCCCTCTGAGTTCGACATTGGAGGGGCTATACTACACCCGCTAAATCGAGCCCTGGAAGATTGACTGCGGCAGCGTCAATCTTACATGTAGCGTAGACGTGCCCACAGTGCCAAGAACACAGAGTGCAATCATTAAACCCAATAGAAATTGTATAGCCAGAAACAAGGCAGCTCAGTTACCAAAATGTAGGCAAGAGGCTCGTCTTGGGTCAAACTAAAGCATTTAATGCCATTACCCTCGGCTTTGGATCTTACCACAGCAGCATTGCACACAATCTTAATTAGTCAAGGAGTTAAAATAGGAATCTGCCAACATGTACAATAACCAGATTCCACCTGGGTTCACACCATTCCAAATCAGACCAAGAGGGAGGGATCTACAGACTCATCCAACCTCATCTAGGGAGCAGGCAGGGCATGGCTAGCCTGT
This sequence comes from Apalone spinifera, assembly GCA_030068395.1. Lineage (NCBI taxonomy): Eukaryota > Metazoa > Chordata > Testudines > Trionychidae > Apalone > Apalone spinifera. The sequence goes on from JANRFK010006689.1 coordinate 9,659,327, forward strand.
GGAACTCATTGCCCCATGATTTCAAAGCAGCCAAGAGTTTAGCAGAGTTCCAGAAAGGACCAAACATCTTTATGGAGAACAAGAGTAGCCACAGCAAAGATGTAAAAAGTAACCAAGAGTTTTGGAATGTCCCTATACTAGGGTAAATCCAGTCTCTAACTGCCTGAGAGTAGGAAGAAATCTCTCCAACAGGCCGATTATTTCCTAATTGTCTCCTGCAAGAATGTTTGCACTTTCCGGGATGGCACTCAAGACCCTGGGCTAGAGGGAGTTTTAAGGCGTCTAAACACGTAAAAGAGCTTTCATCTCTCTGCTGCTGATAGAGCGGGGCTTGGGTAGAATGAGCTGAAGGACGTGGGGATCTCAGATGGGAAGACAAAGATGCCGAATGTTTGTGACCTACACATGAAAGCGAGCAGCAGGCAGAGGTGGAAGGGGAGGGAGGGTGGGAGCACATGTTGGAGTTCTTAGTCTGGCATTAACAGGACAGTCTCCCTGACACTGTATGCAGCCAGCTTGAAAAGCCACTTGGACAACGCCTTAGGGAGACAGACGGGGCAGCACGAGGAGGCTGATGGGAACGACACCTGGGGTTGTCCAAGGCCTAAATCAGTTTAGGAGACAGACGGAACCTTTTGTCTTGCAGGAAATCACAACAGCCTCACAGTGAGAACGGGCTGCAGAAGACTCCCACAGGCCTTGCTCACATCAGCTGAAGGCCAGAGCAGAGACTTTTTAAAAAGGGGAAGAACTGACAAAGACAATGACCATTGTGCATAGGAATCTGCTAATGGGATCCTTCAGGAAGGCAACCCAAAGCCCTGAAGATTTAACCAGCTTCCCCCTCCGTAAGCCCAGTCTAATTAATTAAGTCGGAGACACTTTACTGATTGGGGAACAGGATGAGAATAAATCAGACCCAGGCATCTACAGTGCAGCAGAAGGGTTGCAGCTGGATCAGCCCTCGGGAAAATAAAGTGTAAAGAGTAGGAAAAAAATGGGACTTTTAAGTTGGGGGGGGAAGGGGAATTATAAAATAAGTAGGACTCTAACAAGTGTGCCTGTAAGCTCTATGGGGCAAATAACGTCACTTGCTGTGTCTGTGCAGCACCAGGACCTCCAGGAGCTACCATGATATAAATATATGAGATGTTGTAGGCACCCAGAACAAGAATCCCTCCTGGACTACAAATCAGAGAGGCAATGGGATATTTAAAATAAGTCTTCAGTGATGGACCTGGCATTCCAAGGGGGTCTGTTTCTTTTTGCTACAAAGGCCCAGGATTTTACCTTCTACGCTCTTTTAGCACCCTCATGCCGTGTTTTGGCCCAGTAATTCATTGGTCCCAGACACAAACTGAACAAGGAGCTCCAGTAACAAACCCATACTCTCAAGATAGTCAGCCAGACCAGTCTGAATTATAAAAAAACAAAACAAAAAACAAAACAAACACCCCAACCCCATAACCCTGTTATTTGTAACTCTCCCCTTCCACGATTCCTGTAATGGAGTTGAGAAAAATTGCCTTGACGTTTCCAGTTTGATTACTTTGCAATTTTGATGGTGTTTGCAATCTAGTACGTTTCCCCAAGGTGTTTGCATGGGTCTTTCGCAGAAATAATTTTTTAAAAGGGCCATTTAAACCTGCTTGGAAAATGTGGTTGTAAAGACAGGGGAGACTTAACACAACTACAACCCCTGCCACTTCCACCATCCCCTTCTAAATTGACTACCTTGCAAGTTAATTGCATCCCTTGAAGTCCTGGTGAGGCTTGTTTGAACGTAGGGTTATTTGACAAGAGCTCTCTCATATCCTTGTTTCAGCCTGGGACCTACACTTTGGGTAGGCTAGGTGTTGAGGAAAGCGTCCGAATCCAGAGGGATGCGTGTGAATGAACAGAGTATTGTCCATGCTAGGGAGAGGGGGAAAATAAAAATAAAAATTGAGATTCCAGTTCTCTTTGGTGCAATCAACAGTGGGAAGAGTCAGCAAAGAGGGCAGTCGGGGGTTAGCAGGCCTAGATGAATGAGATGGCAGGAAATCCACCTGACTCTAGAAGTTCTGTCATTGCTATTTCCAGTGGAGAGTTACAGACCTGATTTTTCCCCAAACGAGACAACCCATGGGAAGCGGGACTGCTCTTGTGTAGGGGCGGTGGGGAGGCAAGAGAGGCAGTAACTAGAAAAGCATTTCAAATGTGTTCCGTTAGGCCAGGCCTGGCAGGGACTGTCAGCACAGTGGGCTGATGCATGGCTTGTTAGCAGCTCGCTTTTGGTGAACCCTCGCTTCGTTCAAACATGCAGAAGGAAGTCTCTTTGGCAAGGCCCCTCACCTCCGCCAGTCAGGGCTAAGACAACTCACACAACACGAGACATCCCCCAAAACCTCCAGCCAAAGGGACGACACGAGGCGACAGACAGTGGATAAGCCACAAGATTAGGACCAAGCAGATCTGGGGTCTATTTCGTGAGCGATAGAAGTGCCAGGTAGTATGTTTACTTCTGACGGGGGTTAACGAGCCAACGCCTGCCGTCTTCGTCACATCACAAAGCAGCAAACAAGCACGCGCGCCCTTTGAAAACCAATCCCTCCCAAGTCACCTTTCAGGGTTCAAATCTCCTGTGAGTTCTGAAGTGGGGCCGCAGGCTTGAGGTGAACACAGCTTAGTACCCACAGGAGAGCGCGCTCGGTGGGTGTGAGAAAGAGTACCCCCTCCCCCGAGTGCAGAACTGGCCCAGGTACACGAGGACAGAGTCCCAATTTGCTGCTGGTGAGGCTCACCCCTGCGGGACGCTGCCTTCTCGTCAGCTAGGCATTTACAGCCACGTCTGCCGCAAACTAGGCACTTCCTGGGAAGGGGCCTTTCTAGCTCCAGCGAGCTCATGGTTTAAGGAAAGTCCACACGTCTCAACCGGGAGAAACCAGCAGGTCTGGGGCTTTTCATGGGCACAGTAGCCTAGGATTGAAGGAGCACAGGGAACAACTCCCCAAACCTTAGGGTACAGCCAGATCAGCTGCCTGCTCTGAGACCCAGGAGCTCTCTCTCCAGCAGTTTACACCAGTACAACGCGCACAGTGAAGAAACCTCCTTTTGTTGGCAAATGCAAAACACGGGACGGGGGAGAAAGCGGGACAATTCCACAGGGCAAAGTAGCTCGATGCTTGAATTTCACCTACCTTAGAGCTGCCCTTTCGATGGAACCACCTCTCCCTTCCCAAACGCCCCATAGAAATGATGATCTCCCCCCTCCTAAGGAGAGCCATGATCACGGATATCCCACCATGCCCAATAGAGAAGGCCTCTCCATGAATTATCTGAAAGACCTAGACAAAAGCAAACTACACAGAACTCTATGGCTAGAGGGGGCTTTGTCTGGATTGGACCCTGCAATATCAGGGCACCAACAGGCATTCCAAACCTTACAGTTCCCTACCCCGTTCCCCTAAGCTGCCTTCCTCGGTAGCGATAACCGTCAGAGCCGCAAACCAATCTGGCACTGGGGGAGGGCGAAAAAAATTCAGCCTCGGATCTCTACTTCGCCCCATCAGGGCCACCACTGGAACGATACAGAGAAGATGAACCTGGCCCCTGCACACGGATGACACGCACATTCGTGAAGCCATGAAAAGCCCGATTCTCAGCCCTGGATCTTGCCGAATTTCCTCACACAAGTTTCCTGCTGAAAAGCAGTGGGAATTCTGCGTGGCTAAGGAGCAAGTCCTGTGCTGGTAATTTTACTCTTGCTGGGCAAGGCAGAATAGCGTGTGGAGAGCAGGCCCACAGGTAGGATTAGCGTTTCAGTTACCCACAAGAACCTTTTCAACTCCCAACAGCAAAGGGATGATCCAAATAGGCCCAACGGCATCTTCCTGATCCCAACCTTTAAAACGTATCCAAACACCATGAAGCTCTGAGTATTTAGCCTCTCCCTGCAGGACTCATTCAGCAGGGACATAAATCAAGTCAGAGGCAGTCATATCAGGGGTGATGAATGGCCTTCTCAGGATGTCCCATGGCCAGGTAACAAGTCATTTGTGCTAAGTGGATGCCTGCTGCTGGGAATCCACCCAGGTTATCCAACAATAAGCAGCTTGCAGATAGAACTTCCCGCGCACAGGTGTATAATTCAGCTGGCTTTTACAGCTACCAAGAGTTTTGCTGGAACAGGGAAGCAAAGGGGTCCTCAATCAGGCAATGAGACACTCCAGTCTCGAAGGCTCTGGTGGGAAGACAGGCTGACTGATCTGCCGACTAACCATTACACCGCATCCCAGTAAGCTAAGGTTTTTAAGGCTCCCTGGTGGAAGCTCTTACACCCTGATTTCCCCTACTTCCTGACTCCCTTCACTTCCATCTGTGCGGGGGGGGGGGGGGGGGGGGGGAGTAGCTGGAGTTAACTCAGTCTGCTGCTTGCTGCCCCCACACCGGCAAGGGCATCCAGCCAAAGATAACATGCCAGTTGCAGGAGGGTACTTGAATGGGCAAAACCATTCAAGGGTTTCCCATCCGCAGACGGCCGCTTCCATTGGAAGACAAAGGGGCTAACTCCAGTCTGGATCCAGTTCATCGCCTTTTTCCCGTCCCCTGGGCCGCTCCAGAGTCATGGCAGCTGCCGTAACAATGAGATTCACAACACCGGCATGGGACTCCTCTTGCAGGGCAGGGAGCTTGCTTCACAAGGGGCAGAGACCGACTGACAGCATCCCGCCTGACCCTCTGCCAAGGCAGGAGACCGGCCCAAGGGAAGGGAGCCCAGGTAGCCTACAGGTATCCCAGCCAACAGACCAAGCAAGAGAGAATCCAAGCTAAGTTGGTCCTGATGTGCTTAGCTCACCCTGCTGGGCTGAGCTATTCGTGGTTCTCAAATGGGCCGAGCTATTCGTGGTTCTCAAACGTGGTTCCCCCTACACATAGCAGGCCTCTGGGTGTCTCTGCCCTTATACATTAACACCCCGTTTGATATTTAACACCACTATAAATGCTGGAGGCTAAGCAGGGCTTGGGGTGGAGCCTGACAGCTCGCAACATCCCCTGTAGTAACCTTGTAACCCCCTAAAGGGTCCCAACCCCCCGTTTGAGAACTCCTGGCCTACACATTTTCCAACAGCCTAGCTGGGAAACACACCACGCCATACTGAGATACCGAGGTGGCTCTTGGGGAGTTCAAGAAGATTCTTTGGTTTCTAACCCTCCCCCCTCAAATGTCTATATTTAATTGGCTTTCTGAGGACCTGCTCTGAAGCAGCAGTGACTAAACTCAGGAGCTCAGGCGGAACTAACCCTTCCGTTCCCTCTGCTCTGGCAGGGCCCGCGCTCACATCCAATGGCACAGACGAAACCCAAGGGACGGCTCTCCCCAGGAGCACAGCGGCAGAAGGCCAGCCCTCTTGGAGAGGTGGCCTGGCCTTGTTGCACCCCCAAACCCTATGCTGTAAGGAGGGGCCCCCTGTCCATGATGGGCAAAGGGCCCCTTTTTATTTGTAAAGTCTCCCCACTGCCATGCTTTGCATGAGTCAATACCCAGCATGTTTTGGCTCATTCTGGTACTGGGGGCAGGGCAAAAGATGCCTTCCAAAGTGTGCCATGTGGAAAGGGCAAGTCCAGACAGAGGGGATGGATGGATAGCAGTAAGGATGCCTTCCCCGCCTGCCCCCCCCCCCAGCAAAATAATGGGGCAAGTCTCCCCATGAGGCAAGGGCCAGCTTGGCACTGTGCTGCCCTCTTGCGAAAAGCAGCCATTCAGGGAAATGCTGAGATGGCTACCGCAATCTTTGGAAAACCCGACTCCAGGGTGCACTTTCAATGCAAAACGCACGTTGCAACAGGGGAGGACCCAGCTCGGCTCGGCGTTCAGGTTAGTGCCTACCCAGCAGCCTCGCTGCCAACCCATGTGAAGAGTTGCCACGTCCCCCCCTTGCTCTTTTAACCCAAGTTAGCCAACCCGAATTCAGAACATACCCGAGAGGCGGGCCCTCCAAGGGAGGGGAGAAGGCTGCTCAGGCCACCACCACAACGGGAAGGAACAGGAGCCAGGTTTGCCTCCTGACCACCAGAATCGTTAGCTCTGCTTCTCCCAGCATCCTTTCCACACGCTCTCTCCTTGTTCGCATGAGCTCCCATCCCCTTCGTGAGCTGCCGATTCTTTGCCAGGCTCTAGCTTCAGACTCCTGCGTCTCCTTCCACTCTCTGCTCCCCGCTCTTCTACTCATCTCTATTGCCAGCCAGCTCCCCTTCCTCGCTCTCCCTTTCCAGGCCCTTACTAAACCTTCTTGCTGCTTTCTCAGCTGTCTCCAGACCACGGTCTCCACACAGAAGTATCTGTTATCCTCTTCTCCCTCCTGCTGGCTGAGGCCATCTTAATGGCTTAGCCAATGTCTCCCCACCTCCTGAGATAAAGAGGAGCTGAAGCCAGCGCAGTATGTTCAAGTCACTCCACAGGCATCACCCGCCTAGTCTGACCCAGACTGGCATCTCGCAGCTTCCTGCGTTGGCACCTTCGCTAGGGATTTTAAATATCGTTTAATTGAACAGTCGAGTAACCTCATGAGTTCTTATCGGTTAGTCGACTATTCTATAGTCCCTGGGGGCGGGGCCGGCAGCCAGTGCACCCCACTCCCCAGGAGCCCCCTGCCACTCTGTGCTGCTGTATCAGAGGCAGCAGCAGGGGGTGCCAGGCAGGAGCTGGTCTGTGAGGGGAGCCAGGTTAAAAACCATCCCCTCTCGCGGACCAGCTGCCTGTCGCCCTGTGCTGTTGTCTCTGATAAAGAGGCAGCAGTGAGGGGTGGCAGCAGCCCTTGTTGGGGGAAGGAAGGGGCGGGTCTAAGCTCCTGGACTCGGTGCGAGCTGGAACTGAGCTGGGCTGTCTGCCTGCCCAGCTCCTAATACACTTTAAATGCAGAGCCGCAGCAGGAGTAGGTTCCAGACCCAGCGGGAGCCAGGACTGAGCTGGGCTGCTGGTCGGCCTGCTAAAAAATGTACTGGCAGAGGAGGGGGGGAGAAATGTGTGTCATCTATAACATTAACCTGTAAGCTTTTGCTTATCAGTTAATTGACTCCACTATTACATCCCTAACCTTCACACCACGTTTTTGCGTTGGAAAAGATTTTTCCAATCAATGGGCAACAAATCCCCTCCCGCCTCAGATGATTCTTCTGGAACACATGCCAGGATCTGCTCTCCTGCAGCTCTTTCAGAAGGGGCTGTCCTGTTTCTTCACAAGCCCCTTGGCCGAGGAAATATGCCCTGGTTTGGCACATGCATTAGGTTGGGTGTGTGCCACACACCCTCAGTGCCATTATAACAATCTTCCTTCAACACACCCAACAGCCTCTCCTTCTGCATCTCTGACCTGGCTCAGTCCCTATTCTACCATTGCTTCCCCTCCTTCTGTTCACATGGTCCTCCTGATTTGTACGCCCCTTAGTTCCCACCCCCCATCTACATCAACGTAAGATGTAACTAAAGTGTTGCCCAAAGAAGCAAAAAGCCCCAGTGTCCAGAGCCTCCCCCCTCCAGCCCTAACCAGAGCAAGAATTAGAAAAGCACAAGTAACAAACACTTCAAAGCCACAGTTCTGAGCAACAGACAAGAGTCAGGGAAGGACGGACTGACAGCCCCCTGGAGCTCTGGTCTTGTTTCTACTGCCTGGCACAATGGTATTAAAACAGTAAATCTAAGAGGCCGGGACTATGTGCTGGTGGATTATGGCAAATCCCATTCACCCACAGCGATCAGCATTAAGATTACACCCACTTACCGTTATCTCTGGCCATTCGGCATCAAGCTATGCTTGGGAATGGGAGAAGTGGGAAAAAGAGAATCCTTTAAAAGCAAAAGTTACCAAACGTACTTTGAAGACTACAAGGAGGAGCGTAATAACTCAAAGCAATGGAGCAAAAGATAATACGGTAACAGGAAATATTTAATCTTCCAATCTCCACTTTCCATTTTTATAAACTGAAAAGAAAAAAATTAATATATTACAAAATATCTGTACAGAGACAAAGGTACAACCAAAAGAAGGCGCGCTCAGTCTCAAACGAAACTCGGGAGAGGTACAATAGGGTGAGGGTGTCAGACACTTCTCTGCTGTGGAACGCAGTGGCTACAGCTTTAAGACATTGCTGTTAAACCCAAAGATGATCTAACATTAAGAAAAAAAATAATCATCTAAGAAGTTGCCTGTAACTTGTCCCATCAGCTTATGGTCACATACAATTTTTTTTTCCTTTGTAAATCCTTTAGTCTTCTACGTATAGAGCCCCTCAGGATAAATTCAGCTATGGCTAATGAAAGGGAGAAAATAAACAGCTGTCACCAACCTTCCCCATGATTATAAACACAAAGGAGAGGCTTGTGCCTCTTCCACCTACATGCTCCCTTCATCAGAAACCCAGCCACTGTCTCTTCTGTTCCACACGTGCAATGGAATTAATGTCTTCATGGCGCAATTCAGTAAACACATTTTGGATGGCGCTCAGTGACTTTCTCCCGCCGTCATTCTAACCATGGAGATTTAATTCTGTCCAACTTTGCTCGGCATGTTTAAAACGTAACAGATGAACAGCAAATACTAGAAGCCCTGGTATTTAAAGGCATGATCCAATGGTGACTGAAATAGATGGTTGCCGTATCAGGTCATATATCAGGTGCACATGAGGGTGTGGGGAGGTTAAAATTAAAAACTAAAACCAAGACAAAACAGGTTTTTTTCAAATTCAGAATTGAAAGGGGAATGAACATCCACTTTCACATTCCCACTGCCTTTGGGACCCTCAGCATGTTTTTAGGGCATCCCATGTAGGTTTTTATTGACTGATGCAATCAAATCAACAATAATAGCATTTGATGGTTTATAACACAAATACATGTATAAAAACAGTGTGAATGGCTGTTCTTGTTATTCACGCTTATGGTGAAGTTGGCAGGACAGGCTACCTATCGATTGGGGTTTAGAGCATTGCTTCTTGGAGCCAAGTTTCACTACAAGAGCCAAGAGAGATTGGATCTTGAGAGCTGCTGCGCTCAGACAGACCATGGAGCTCAGCTGGTCTGGTCACACGAAGCAGCTCCCAAGACGGAGGCTCTGGACTAGAACTCCTGGAATTCAGTTCTGCTAGACAGTGAATCGCACAGGTCAGAGGAATTCAAGTATATTTCCCCCTTTAGTTTCTGGAGAAACTCCAGGGGTAAGTGAAAGTTCCAGGGATAAAAACTGGAAACAAAAGAGGAAAGGAAATCCAATCTAAAAGAATGCATCTGCTTCATGCACAGACTCAGGCCTGTAACACGATTCTTCCAAATTCAACAGACTTGGGAGGAAGAGTCAGGACATCTAAAAAACGTGCCAAGATGTTTGGCAGGTACATGTTGAAAAGAAAAATATAGGCAGAGCTAAATAACTGTCTGGAGAGGTTACTGTTTCATTTAGGGCACACTGCATTTTTACAAAACTATTTTTGCACACTAGGCATGAACTGACAATTGAAAAAAATCCACAAATTTACACTTGGAATTTTGGCAAATTGTGTTACTAGTTTTTGCTGAATCAACAATATAAAAATGTGTTCATACAAATGGACTTGGATACGTTACAGAATAATATATATTCTCTCTCCCTCCACCAGCCTCTTGAAAGCTCTCTCCTACAGTCACTTGTCTGTGTTTATAGGCAGATTTTCTCCTTGTAGGTAGTGATGGTGGGATGGTGTGGTTTTAATTTAAAAAAAAACAAAACAAAACAAAACAAGAAATCCTATCAAATTCCTTTCACAATGATCAGAAGGTCTCACGGCCATACAGATTCTGATCCATTTCACACATCAACACTGTTATTTGAAAAACTGAAAGAACAGATGTATGCTTTTCTTCGGAAAAACCCACTTGGAAGAAAAAAACCCCAAATGTGTATTCTTGTTTTATTCATGTTTGTTTAGAAGTCTTACTGAAATGGACAACATTGCAATGTTCTGCAGGAGAAGAAAATCCATTGTAAATACTTTCTTGACCACACCAAAAATATATATATGTATATAGAAATGATACATTAACACCTGTTAACCCTCGAAGTACTCCACTGCTGCCAGCCTGGTTTGAAACAGCAGACACACACCACCAGCCCTGAGCACGTGATTGACATTTACAAAAGACACTCCCAGCTGGCAAAGTTTCCTCCAGAGAAAATTTCTGCTTTAAATCTTAAAATGTTTTAGAATTTAAGAATTACAAAGGTTTTTTTTCTTGCTGCTCTTTTAAAGTTAGGAGTTCTCTTAGGCTCTTGAGCATCTAAAAAGACCATTCCCACTGCAAATGTATGGAGGAAGAATAAAAATGAAATTTAAAAAACAAACAAAAAAAACAAAGAGCCCTTTCAAAAGCCAATGCACTAAGGCTACCATCAAAACAAACAATGGAGGATTTGGGGAGGAAGAGAGAGACACTGAGCTCTTAATCTCCCAAGTGTAAAACTTTGCAAGAAGATCTGACCTGAAAAGAAAGGTGGGGGAGGGGTGTCCAGCAGCTTAGTGGAAAGAAGGGATGCTAAATAAAAATTTGTAATACCAACCAGTGCCATCTCCTGGTTCTCCAAATCCAGTATAGGTCATGTAGGCACCATTCCATGAATAATTAAAAAAAAAAAAACACCCTGAAAAACAAATTGTTTTGGGAAATTGACCCTCTCTGAGCCCTACCTGAACACCAAGGTGGTTCTCTTTCTGAGAAACCCTAGGGCCAGGCTAGTAAAAAGTTTATTTCCTAGTTTTAAATGATCCCCACCATCTGCAGCCTAAAGCTGAAAACTCACTGTTTTTGTCACTAACCAAGTGAGAAGTTTGGCTAGCACAATGCCCAGCCAGGACTCTTACAGTATTTTAGAGGGCACCAGCTAGCGAGCAAGGAATACAACATAGAGCTTTGCAGTAGCCGAAACGCAGACAATACCTTGCTCTGGCAAAAAACAAACAAACAAAAAAAAATTCACTAAAGTTGAGAGGCAAGGGGGAGGGGTGGAGGAGATCATCACAAAACTCAAGTCTCTTAATAAGGAACCCCTCTCCCCCTTCCCCCTCTTGGAGGCACTCTACTAGGCCCACGATAGGCCTTCCCATAAACACCCCAGTTGTGACCCGTTCCTGTCCCGCTGGAGCCAGCAGTCCCTGACCCCAGCTCGTTGTAGTTTTGAATTTTGGCCTCTGGATGTACCAGTGTGTTGTTGCTCCCCTCAGCTTTTACAAAGGGTTGCCCAATAACTGAATGTAACACTAAAGGGACTCTGGTGAAACGGAGGTCCTGGTCCCCTGGAAACTGGACAGATCCTGTGCCCTGGTAATTGCTTGCCTCCCCATGGTGGCTCACAGAGCCCAAAAAAGTCCTGCTTTTCCCCAGAGTCTGGGCTGAGGGTTCTGTTAAAGTCTGGCCAGCATTTGGCTCATCAGCACTGAATCCCCCCTCCGAACCCTCAGTGTCGTAAGTCCTGGACGACTGCGATCTGACGTCATCCGCAGATCTCAAGGCTTGGTGATCGTGCGTCGAGTGGCTTAGTGGCTCCGCCTCTTGCTGAGAAAAAAGCTGCAGCAGAGCAGCCGTCACGGCTGGGTTCAACTCCTGTGCTGCACTGGAGAGATCTCCTTCAGACAGAGGAGGTGGTGGTGGTGGTGGTGGTCCAGGGGGCTCGGGGGGTCTCTTCTCTGGTGGGAGAATGCGAGGAGGACATGCTGTGGAAGGGTTACTTCTTTTAAACATCTCAAATCACATGTTAACATATCAACACATTCACAGAAAACAGCCCACCACTGGAGACAGCCTGCTCTCAGGGATGGACTGAGAAAGAGGCGGAGTTTTTAAAAGCTGGCAATCCTTGAAAGGTAAGTGTACATGTTTATTATCATTTTTTCCTACTATTACTACCCCCGCCCCACGTTATTGGCTCATCAAGAACAGCTTCCCTAACACATGGCTACCTGTGGACACAATTCCTATTTTTAGATCAAAGGCTAACCCAGAGAGGGTGAGAAAGACAGCTATGAAGTCACATGACAAGAGTGTGCATCTTGAAAGCAGTACCTCCTGCTGCTGCAAAAGGGCCTCAGTGCTCTATTAATACCCGTACTGGAAGCTGTATACTGGAGCTAACTGTATTCAATGTTACTGATGATGCAAGGACCCACTGTGTAAAAATCAAGAACAAAGTTTTGACCAAGATCCAAGCCCCAGAGTAAACCAGAATTTCCCTTCACCACCATATTAGGAAGCTTGTGTCAAGAACTGTATTCTTTACTTGGCTTGTTTTCTAGCAGCTTAAGAAATAAATGTGCACAAGGACAGTCTAAGTTTATGTATGTATTTTAAAAATATAAAAGTGGTTTCACATGAGTTACAGATTGCCAGTTACAAAAAGGACAATCAGTTTCTGCTGTGATGTTTTGCCCACATTTGAACTACTAGAATGTTCAAAATTCTCTCTCTTCATGAGAACAAATTACCATTTTTTGCCCGTTGGTGGGGTCACAACTGTCACTGGTGCTTACTTACTGCTGCTACTGAGCCAGTGGTAAGAACAAAGCAGTCTGCTTTTGTACATTGCAACAGTGAAGGATTCCATCCTATTCCCAGTTAAAGTGCAGCCAAGTCAGACACGTGACTATGCATTTAAAAAATGAGAGAGAGAATGCAATTTCCTGTTGGACCTATCTGCTTCCCTGGATGTCCCTGTGTTGGTGTGCTGGCTTTACTCACAAAACCAGTTTTGGCTGTTGGGTCAAGCGTGTCATGCAACATGAGCTCATTGTCAACAACACAATCAGTTGAATGGTGATTCTTGTTATAGGTGATGCCAAGATAGGCAGCAATAATATCACTTGAGAGTCAGAGCCCAGTGGAGTTTCCAACAAAGGTCATTATGAAAATCATCTTTTGACTTAAAGCCGATCAGCTTTGGTCAGAACATTAAGCACATGCTTCCCTGTAGTATTTTTTAAAAGTTTACTTTTCTGACTATTAACTGCACTTTAAAACTAGGTTGTGTTAGAAGCCAGAGGACAAGACAGATTCTTTTGGACCAGTTCCTAATTTTCAAACAGTTAATAATAATACAAGCTGTTGCACTGCACTTGAACCAGTTCTACCGTAACCTAATTTTGTTTCTTTACTGGGGCAAAAATATGATCGTGACCAAATTCTGATGGATGTGTGCATTTGGAAGGAGCGATTTCTATTACTGAAAAACAGTATCTTCTGCTGTACTGCAGGGAGGAGCTGTGAATAAGGCTGAAAGAGGCTCTCAGGAGAAATAAATTGTAATTCATATGCAGCAGGAGCTTTTATAATCTGCTGCTCCTATCATCCTGTGATGCTGTGTTGGCAATAATGGAAAATATGGATGCACATTTAAACTCACCTCTGGAAAGGAAATCCAAGATTCTACTGGCCCAAGCCAGATCTTTTATAAACAAACCTCTCACTTATCCTCTTAGGAACAGCCACTCAGCTCAATTTTGTTCGAGTGTGTTGAATTTTAGGACTCATGAGAGAGGCCATTAGAATGGTCTAAAACCAGGCGCAGTGAAGCCAGGTGTGCAAGTTTTTTTCCTTCCAGAACTGCTGCTGCATTCCCTGTCGGTCCCATTCCCAACACCCCCTCCCCCTCCGACTTTTCTATACACATTTCTGCATGCGTGAGGAAGACACTAAGAGGAAACAGTCGCTGCGCAGCTCTGATGTCCCATGCAAAACCTGCCTGCATGTGTGTAAATGCAACATGAGTTTATTAGCATAGTACCACTGGCCAATGTTAATCAGTCCCTAGGCATCATATCACACCGAGAAAGAACTTGTCAGGTTTGTCTTTTACAAGAGGAATCGTTTCAAACTTTACTGTCCATTCACCGCACTGGAAAGGATTTTTTAGTGCTCTGGAGAAATGAGGTAGGCGGACAGATTTCTGAAATTTCTGTGGACTACTCAGCTACTCAGGAAGGTTTAACCATGTGCCCTAGCTGCTCAAGCCTATTTAGGTGGTTCCGCTGCACCCAATCTCTCACATAAAGGGACTTGAGTGAGTGGCCATGCACTTCCCCGAGAGAGCCCTGCAGTCTGACACCCCACCAAAGCTAGTGTAAGCCTGGCCCCAAGCTTCTTCCCAATCCTCTGTCAATAACCTTCCTTACAACGCGCACAGGACCTGGCTCCCCACCATCACAGTAATAAACAAGATGCACTTTTATGGAAGGCTTAAGATTCCTCAGAAGGGTGAATGGCACCCAAGGTCCACAAGCAACAGTCACGATTATTTACCTGTGCTTTCCTCCTGCTGCGTGGTAGGGGTTTGCCTTGGCCCACATGGCTCACTGCTCTTTTCCCCATTGCTTTCCTCCAGGTTTACAGCAGGTTCCTGGGTCTTCATCAGCTGACTCAGCAGAACTGCCAGCATGTTCTGCATATCTCCCTGAGTGCTAGCCGCTTCTGGGGTTGCCTGCTCCTCTGGCGGGTGGACCTCTGTGGGTGGCTCTTCTTCTAGGGCTTCCTCCGCAGTCATTTTCTGAGAGTCCTGCTGCTGAGTTGTGGCTTCTGTCAGAGCGCTGATGGACTGGTTGAGAGCTTCCAGCTGCTGCTGCATCTCTGGGTTAGAGTGTACGTTCAACAGCTGGGCCATCTGTGGCACGCTGAGATCAGTCTGGCTCTGCAGCAAGTTCAGTAAAACAGCCAGTTCACTTTGATTCAGCTGCTGCGTGATTTCTCCAAAGCCTGCCGAGAATACAAGAAGTGTCACAGAACAGGGCTTGCCCACACACCCATAACCATTACTTTGGAAAAGAGAGCAGAAAAACCACCCCCCTTTTTTAAAAAGCAAGGAGGGAGTTTTAGGAAAGAAATTCCATCTCAGTTTGTCAAAACGCCGTCTGATGGTCAGATTTGGGCACCCAGTGTTGGCTATTTGGGCTTATTTTCATTCCCCTTTCTGATGTTAACACAGTACATTCCCCTAGCACTTTTGAACCAGAAGAATTCCCCAGAGAGCTTTGCAGAGCAGAAGTGCTGGAAAGCAGATCCTTTTGGGGTGGAACGCAGCAGCTGTTTAACAGCGCGCGGGACAAATTTTGGCAGGAAGCGTGCATGAGGATGTATCCAATTAAAATGGCAGGGGAAATTGTGCTAGGCAAAATGTAATTTCTCAGGTTGGAATCTGCTCTGAGAGCAAGTGGGACTCGGTCCCGATCAGCATATGTCAGTCTCATCTGAAATAGGATTCCACCGGGGTTTAGCCTCCTGTCACACCAAGCTAAGGATGTAAAATCCCTTGTATTTGGCTACCCAAACTGATTGTGGGGGAGCAAGTGGCCCCCATGCCAACCATTGGTTGGAACACATCCCCCTCCCTCCATCACAGGCAGCGGCTGCTCCAGCCAGGCCATAGCAGCCCTTGCCTGCGGCCTCCTAGCCAAAGCAGCTCCTGGCTGCAAGGCTGGAGTAGCCCTCCCTGCCCCAGCCACACTGGATAACCGTAAGCAGTAAGTTTACCGGTTAAGCAGTTAAACCTTCACACCCCCATACCAAGCTGGAGCACAGCAGCAGTGCTGACCGTGAGTGAGTGCCATTTGTTGCATCTGACGAAGTGGGTCTTTGCCCACGAAAGCTTATGCTCCAATACATCTGTTAGTCTATAAAGTGCTACAGGGCTCCTTGTCGCTTCTGCAGATCCAGACTAACACGGCTACCCCTCTGATACTTTGTTGCCAGGACACTCTCAAACCACTGCCAAGGAACCAGCTATTTTACACTCTGTTCTTTTTTGGTAAAACAGTCCGGAGTCTGAAAAGAAGCTTCTTTTACTTGTTAGGCCGACAGCAAGCTGTGACTTCTGATTTGCCACTCCACTCTGGTTGAATCAGGGAACAATAAAACACACAATCCCACTGCCTTCTCCTTTCATCCACCTGTCGCGTCCCAGCTCACAATCTCCATGGGCAAGGACTGCCTTCTTTGCTACTGGTCTTTATAGCACCTAACACAGGGGCAGGGAACCTCCGGCCCATGGGTCGCATTCGATCCCACTGCTTCACTTGGGGGCCGGAAGCCCGGAGCCTGTGCAGGACTTGAATGTGAGTGCTGGCATCCCGACGGCGCTCCCACCAAAGGCAGGGCCGTATTAAGAAAGGGGCTTTGGGGGCTGCAGCCCAGGGTCCTTGGCTAAGGGGGAGAGGAGGCCCCTGCACATTATCTGGCCCTGCCTGGCCGGGCGGGGGTGGGAATTCCCGGCCAATGGGAGCTACAGGGGACAGTGCCTAAAGGAAAGCATAGGCCAGTGCTGCGCTGAGCTACCTGCTTCCCTACCACCACCACTGGGGAGCTGGCCCAGGTAAGTGCCCCGCACCCAGAGTCCCACCTAGCCCCTGCACCCCCATCCCAACCTTCTGCCCTGAGCACCCTTCTGCAATCCAAATCCCTTGTCCACAGCCTGGAGCGCCTTTCTGCACCCCAAATGCCTCGTCCCTAGCCCCCACCCCAAGCCTGAATCACCAGTTGGAGCCCTTATCCCCCCCCCCCACTACACCCACTCTCTTGTCTCAGTCCACAGCCCCCTCCCACATGCTGAACCCCTCTTTCTGGCCCCATCCCAGAGCTTGGGGGCCCCACAAAAATCTATAGCCCCAGACCCCCAGAAGAGTTCATCCGGCCCTGACTACGTGTGAGTTGAGTGAGGTTTCTTTTTCCTTTTGACTTGTGTGGGCCCCAACTGATTTTTCTGAGGGCCAATGGCCCCAGCTGAAAAAAATTTCCCCATCCCAACCAATCAATGGTCCTTACCCCCGACTGGGGTTCCTTGCTGATGCCATAATACAGACAACAGATTTCTTTAGACACCATTGGCTGTGTCTACTGCCAGGGGTCAATAGGGCTCCCTTGTGTTTACATAATATTTAGGAACCAGCATGAATAGGTGCAGCTTCAGGACCGGGTTACGTTCCTGATCCTGCAAATGTTTTCTATCAGGCATAATCTTTACTATAATGATTAATGGGCAAAAACCCACTGAAACCAACAGAGAATTTGGATTTCATCTAGTCCCATCTTCTCCCACTCCGAAGGTTAGCCATTATAATACAACGTACAACTAGAATAAAATTCTTAGGCCATCCAGTGCATTCACCTGCCAGTGCACAATTGTTTCCTTCAATACACTCGCAGATACTTTGCTGCTCTTAAAATGACTCAAGATTCTCTTTAGTGCTTGTCACCATACGTGCGACGCAGCAGGCGGTACAGAACGATATGGACTAAACTCTCATTTCCTCTCATGCACTGTATACGCCAGCTGAATTATAAATTTGTCCAGGGGCTTTAGTGACCAGTTGGAAACATTTTCAATGGACAAAGCTCCCATTGGCACCCACTGTGACAACACTGAACTGACCTATAGCATCTCCAGCGCCCGGCTCTATCTTGAGTGGGGCAGGCTGTGGGTGTGCCGGGCTGCTGCTGTTCTTGACAGTGTCTGTGCTCGTTACAGAGGTAGTTTCTTTCCGAGAAACTTTAGACAATGGAGGCTCCTCCACTGTGATCCCGCTCTGCCGCTGCCGTCGGCGTTTCTTGCTCCACAGCTCGTGGCAATCCTGCCAGTGAGGGAGGCTGGAAGAGGACAAGACTTGGTGAGAAGAGAAAAAATTGGGAATGCGACAAAAACACCTTCTGGGAAGTCCTGAGTTAAACACTTGCATGGGCAGAGGAAACTTTCAATAGCACAAAAGCAGCACTGAGACACTGCTCTGACGGCAACACAACACAAGGAGGGGATTGTGATCAAGATGACGTTTCTGTGCTCACACTGCTTCATCTGTAGAGGAAGCTTAAGCCAGGGCTAGATTATCTTTGGTGCACTTAGCTCCTACTTAGGGCTCGATAAAAGGGTAACTGGGTGTAATTCAGACAGAAGACTCAGATTGCATGAAAAAAAAACCCAAACAGCCCTCTTAAATCTAGTACACAGGCCCAGGGAAAACCCAGACACCCATTTCACTGCCTTGCATATTTCTGGATTCCTCTATCAGCACATTAGAGAGTTGAGACACAATAACCAACGCCTCACTGATCGCTCTCTAGCAATTCAAGTGTGTTTTTTATTTGATGTTATTTACTTATTCCCACAATGTAAGAACTAGGGGGTCACCAAATGAAATGAATAGGCAGCAGTTTAAAAACAAACAAAAGGAAGTTTTTCTTTACTCAAGCGCATGGTCAACCTGTGGAACTCATTGCCACAGGAAGTGATGAAGGATAGGACTTTAATAGGGTTCAAAAAAGAGCTAGATGGAATCACGGAGGTTAAGTAGCTATTGGGGGTTAGGAGGCTATTGGCCAGGATGGGTAGGAATGATGTCCTTAGCCTCTGTCTGGAAATGGGTGACAGGGGAGGGATCACGTGAGGATTACCTGTTGTGATCCCTCCCTCTGGGGCATCTGGCATTGGCCATTGTCGGCCGACAGGACACTGGGTTACATGGACCTTTGGTCTGATCCAGTATGGCCGCTTTTATGTTCTTGTGTTTACAGTGCTAGGTTTTGCTTGGTAGCAACCAGCTGCTCCAGCAGTTTTTTTAAACTCAAAGCTACCAGGACCTGGCCATTCACATGACATTGTGCTAAACTGTGAGACAAAGTGTTTGTCTCACGACAGGGGCTGACCTTTGCAGCTCTGAAGAAGTCAGAGGTATTTCAAAGCCTGTCATCCCTGCAAGCAGAGAGAAAGGATGCAGAACAAGGTTGCACAGTGGCTCTGTGAGGTGTAGGCATGTGAATGTTTAACCAGTTAACCGGTAAAGGCTGGAGCAGCTCCCTATTTGCTGCAGGCAGGGGCCTCCATGCCTTCTCCCCCTTTAATTGGTTAACTGGTTAAACAGGTTTCACTGGTTAATCCATTAAATGGGACTTTACATCCCTAGTGGGGTGGAGATGTGGGATGCTGTTCTAAACAGCAGCAAACCTTCTAGTCAATGAATAAGCCATACTGAACTCCCAGGCAAAGAGGATGGAGGTTTTCAATGATACCTCAACCTTCTACGTCGTCTTCCAGCAGAGGATCTCCAAGAACTTTACAAGCATTAATAAATGGAGCATCAGGCCCAGTGAGAGAGATGTGGGACCCTCACACAAAGGTAAAGTGACTTGCCCACAGCTGCGCCAGATCAGAGCAAAGAGCCTAGGAATCAGAGCTCTGGCAACCTGCAGCGGGCAAAGCCAACTGATACTTACTCTGGAGGAGCCATCTTGCTGAGGTCAACGTCCTTAAGGAAATCGCTCTGCAGGGCCTGTTCTGCTGTGCAACGTTTGTTGGGGTCTAGCGTCAGCATGTGGTCCAGCAGATCAAGAGCAGCTGAAGGAATGCTGGGTACAGATGATAGGGACAAGGCTAGAATTAAGAGGCAGTCTCAAAGGAGAGGGTGGGAGCAAAGTGTGCCCCATGCTTAGAAAAAGGCTTCCCACTCCCCTGGAGACAGAAGAAAAACCCACCATCCGGGCCCAAGCAAGGGGCGCACTCCAAAGCATCTGTGGCAGTAAAATCATAATATTTTCAGTGTCACGTTAGCCAGCAGAGACTTTAAACTCATGTCTGACTCCACAAGGCAGAGTGCATGATTAATTACTTCAGAGACAAGACTTGCAGGCAGCCAGTGCAGAGCTAGTCCCTTGGGCCTGGTTCTCATGAAAGGAGTCTGACAGAGCTGCTGGGCAGGAGATTCTCTAGCCAGTAGACTTAAAGCAAGTGCTACTGAAAATAGCTGTAAGTGGGGTTAGCAGCCAGCTCATTTTTGAGCAACAATGACATTCAAAGCAGTAAGGATGGGCCATCTCGTTTTCCTGGGACAGGAAAGAGGTCCCCCTCCTCCTGAAGGGGACAGAGAAATGGGAGCCCTCTCTCTTCATCCCACCACTACCTGCCCTGCCACTAAAGACAGCAGAAGATACCCAGCAGATGTTAGAGTAACATGAGTAGCAGGCAGCGACAGACAATCACAAAGCCACAAACACAGTCACTCATCTGCTCTCGTCTCAAACTCACAAAGAGAACTCCTCCCGCAGGCGCCTTCGGTATTGCTTCTTCGGTTTCATAGTGTTGAAGTAGGGCAGCTTGATGACATCTGGCCACACAGCGGGGCAGGGGCTCCCGCAGAGTCGACTACAAGAGAACCAGAGAGCAAGAACACGATCAGCACGCGCAGCACAGCCAGCAGGAGAGCTGCCCAAGTGAAACAATTTCCTCTCTGAATCAGCTTAGCATACCGATACCTAAGGTATGGGGGCACACGGAGGAAGATTAGACAAAAGCTCAGGTAAAGACGGTATCAGAAATAGAGCCTTACTTTGGTTTTAAAACCATTTGACAGAGTTAACAGTGCTGAATTCTATTTTTGCAGGAGTGATTTTTACACTCAAATACCCACCCCTTCACTTCACTAGTGGAGCAGATGTGAAGAGTCAGGCATCAGCCTGATTTGCAAGCACAAACACCTAGAGGCCTGTCTACTTATATCAGTAGTTACTGTCACTGTTGGTCTCACTTTGCTAACTGGTTAGGGAACAAGAACTGCTGTAATATCTAAGCCTAAGTGCATGAGCAGTTTCCATAGTACTACTTCTCCCAGGCATGCGCCTGCAATGCTTTACCTGATTAGTTCAAGCTGAGCCAGTTCCAGATTGGCTTGGAAAATAGGCTTCTTTGTAAACAGTTCCCCGAGGATACAGCTGGAAGAGGAAAACCGACAGGTCACAACAGCAGACACTGGGGATGATCACTTGACTAGTGTTGCGTTTCTGTCTATAAGCAGCTTTGCCTGGGGGCTCATTTGCATCAGAGTCAAAACTGGGAACTGACCAACTAACCTGTGTGCGGAGTCAGCCATCACATGCATTTGGGAAGCAACATTTGCTAGGGGCCCTGTTAAGATGTCAAGTCTGTAATGTCTTAACTCTGTTCAGGCAAAGAGAAGTGCCAACAGGATCGTGAAGGCTTAGCTGGGCCAGGCTAATGCCTTGAAAAAGTTAAATTGAGTATTATGCCTCCAGCTAGGCAAATAAAAGATTTCAGTCTCCATCATCCATTCAGCCCCATGCCTCTATGTTGAGTTTTATGAAAAGAGTACCAATTAGCACCAAATTCAGATGGTCTGAGCTGTATTGGGCTAACATGAATTCTTTCTATATTAGACTCTGCACAACAACTCGACGCCATGGTCACAGATTTCAAAAGGGATCAACACCCTCTAGTCAGGGCCACAGGGTACGGTTACACTGCAACATGTTTTGAAATAACCAGCGCTATTCCAAAATAATTTAGTCCACATCTACACAGCAGGTAGTTATTTTGAAATAGTGTCAAAATACTGTCAAGCTGGAGGACTCCTGTAACCCTCACGTATGAGAAGGAAGGGAAGTCAGAGGAAGAGGGCTGTATTTCGATATAAGTGCTATGCAGATGCTCCCAATTTTGAAATAAGCTTCACAATTGATGTACCTCAATTTGCATAGTTTATTTCGCATTAAGCCCTGCTGTGCAGACGCACCCAGAGTGTCCAGAGAGCTCAGTTTCCACTAAAAGGCCAATGTAAGTAAGCAGATTTACAAAACAGAGCCCAGCCTGTTGTCTGCTGAGTTCAGTTGAAAATTTGTCCGAAACGGTCACAATGAAAACAGCGATGTATACTAATGGTGGTGGTCTTGCACATGTTGAAATAGAAAGCCATTATATAACCAGGAATTAAGCCCTTCACAGGAGAAATATTTAAGTTATTTAATTGTAGCAGGTCATCCTCACCCATTTAGAGGATCCCTTATGTTAAAGTCTAATTAATGATGGTTCTGATAAAGACAGAAAGGTCACATCACCAGTATGTTTTTAGGACTTCTCAAATGTCTAACGCAGCAATGAGTTCTAGTGCAATTTAGTTGCATGGCTGCTGTTGCGCGTCCAACAGATAAAACACATTACAGGAGGCTCTTCAAGCAGAACCTTTAGCACTATGTTTGGACTTTTTCTGACTCAACTCAAATAAAATGCTATCGAATAATAGAAGGTGCTTACCCACAGCTCCACACGTCTATAGCTGGCGTGTAACGTTCCTCGCCTAGCAGCAATTCGGGAGGGCGATACCATAACGTAATGACTTTATTTGTGTATGGACGGCTGTAAGGTAAAATAACAGATTTGCATCTGTACAGTTCTGTTCATGTCAGTGGATCACAAAATGCATTAAGAACCATGACCTTGGCTTTCCAATGTAGGGACCTAGAGTTGGGCATCTAAACAAAAGCACCTTTGTTTTCAGATGTGCAGGGCACACACAGTTCCTCTGTAAATCAATGAGAATCATAGGTGGGCCGCATGTCTGAAAATCAAACCAGTCTGTTAAGTGGCTAGCTTCAGAAATCCTCACCCAAACACCCACATGCAGGAATCGCTTCACTAAGCACTGAGGTGCAGGATAAGGCAGCTGAGGTTTGACAGCAACCCTGCTCACCAATTAAAGCAAAAAGTGAAAAATATTACTACTAAAATTTAAAGGGCAAACTCATGGTAGTTAAGGAAGTGAAACTTCTGCACAGTCAGCTGGGTTTGTTTAAAGAAAGGTTATTGGACAATGGGCATAGTATTACACATTTACTCTATAAGGGGTTGCCTGCTAGCTTCCCAAGCTGGGGCATCAGGATAATCAAAGGTTCGAGTCACATGTTTGCAAATTCCCTCTTTGAGTGACTTACCTCTCTTCAGAGCTGTACAGTCGGGCAAGCCCAAAATCTGCAAGTTTGATCTGCCCACTGAAAAACAAAAGCACAACTACTGGCATGAGCTACAGATGGGATCACTTGCGGAAACAGTAAGGAAGATAATAGAAAGAACCAATGAAAACTGGTGTTTGGCAATTGATCATGTTCGATATATCTCTCTGATTTTTAACATAAGAACGGCCATACTGGGTCAGACCAACGGTCCATCCAGCCCAACACTCTGTCTGCCGACAGCGGCCAATGCCAAGTGCCCCAAAGGGAGTGAATCGAACAGGTAATGATCAAGCGATCTCTCTCCTGCCATCCATCTCCACCCTCAGACAAACAGAGGCCAGGGACATCATTCCTTACCCAGACTGGCTAATAACCATTTATGGACTTAACCTCCATGAATTTAGTTAGTTCTCTTTTAAACCCTGTTATAGTCCTAGCCTTCACAACATCCTCAGGCAAGGAGTTCCACAGATTGATTATGTGCTGTGTGAAGAAGAACTTCCTTTTATTTGTTTTAAACCTGCTGCCCATTCGTTTCATTTGGTGGCCCCTAGTTCTTATATTACGGGAACAAGTAAATAACTTTTCCTTATTCACTTTCTCCACATCACTTATGATTTTATAGACCTCTATCATATACCCCCTTAGTCGCCTCTTTTCCAAACTGAAAAGTCCCAGTCTCTTTAATCTCTCCTCATATGGGACCCGTTCCAAACCCCTAATCATTTTAGTTGCCCTTCTCTGAACCTTTTCTAATGCCAGTGTATCTTTTTTGAGATGAGGAGACCACATCTGTACGCAGTATTCCAGATCCTTGCTCAATGCTCTATGGAAGGATAAAGACATACAAGCATTCAATTTTACGACATCTAATTGGCTATGGTCCCCCAGAACCATTATTTCTTATACAAATACCAAGGTATGTGAGTCTATCAGTTTTAATGTTCCTCACTGGAGTTCAGATAGAGACCTGAAGAATCCAAGCATTCTGTCTCCAATTTATAACCTATAGCACAAAGAACTATGCTGCACTCATCGATTTTAGCAGAAGACTACATTGGAAGTCGATCTGAGACACTTATACTGTTCGTAAAATTGGTCACCATGTGATCAAGAGGGAGGGATGTCAGAACCCATAGCCAATACACTGCCACCACCCCATTCTCAGCCTCTAAACAGCAAAGGAATTCAACTCTTACAGTGCAGCGCACGGGTGGTGGCCATGACATGGGAACCCAAATGGTAACTACATCTGATGGGAAGTGGGGGAGGAAAGAGTCAGAAAAACCAAGAGACGTTGAGAGTGATAATGACTCCTTTCCCACATTCATTCATGCCAACAAAGGACCCAAGGGAAATGGTGCTGGAATAAAACCATTACATTCTCCCCCAGGGAGATTTGGGACTTGAACCTACCAACAATAGCTGCAGGAATTCTCCTTTGGGCTCTATCACCTGATTTATTAGACCTCAGCCTTTCTAGAACGTCCCTTATGATGTTTTTGCAGAGGGTTTTTAGTAGCAAGGTTTAACTTGTGATGCATCCTGAACGATCCATTCCAGGATGCCATTTCCTATTCTGACGTTTGCTTTAACATAACCAAACCAGTCCCCTAAACACCTGCATTAAATACACATTTTGGGTGAAACGCTGTAGAGTCAGAAACTGCACCAGGACACCACCTGCCATTCTTGAGAGACGGAGATAAGGAGCAGACCATTTCCCAGCAAAAGGTCTCTTGTGGACAGGCTGTCCCCAATGGAAACTTAACCAGAAGGTTATTAAGCTCATTCACCTTTGGTTCAAGATCACTCCTATTACAGATGCTGCTCCCAGGGAACCTATTGCTTAATTAGAACAATCTGTCACTTTAGCAGAAACACACATCACTACAGCAGATAATACCCTTGTATTCTTTCCCATCAGTAAGGATGTTAAAATGCGGATTAATAGCTAATCAAGTAGTTGATGGAATTTCCATCAACTACTCGATTAATCGATAAGGGGGGCACTCGCTACCCCTGCTGCAGCTCTACGGATTAAATGTAGTTAAACTGCAGAGCTGCAGCAAGGTTAGCTCCCCAGGGCGCCGTGAGCCGAGACAAAGCAGACCCCACTCACACTGCCCGAGAGCTAACACCACTGAGGCTCTGCCTTCTAAATGTAGCAAGAGCCATCTTTTAAGGCGGTTCCCTCCCTGCACCGGCTCCTGTTCCCCCCCTTGTTGCCTCTGACAGAGGCAGCAAGGGGTTGGGGGGAAAACAAGTAGTCGAGTAGTGACTCGACTAGTCACTTAGATCCCTACCCATCAGTGGGCTACAACTTAAAATTAGCCAGTTTGATGAAATCATCTTCTGCCCTATCCAGTGACAGGTTACCTGTTGTTTAATAAGATGTTGGAACATTTAATGTCTCGATGAAGGAAGTTCTTTTTGTGACAATAATCCAGACCCTCCATCAACTGTTTCATGAAAGACTTGATATGGTCCTCTGAGAAATGCACCAAGCCGGATTCTAGCAGCCCCATGAGGTCATGGTCCATGTATTCAAACACAAGGTAAAAGGCACCTGCCACAGAAACAGAGTTTAAGACAGGGACTGAAAAGTAGATTCAACAATTTCAACATTTGTGGTTATGAAGTGGAATTGCTTGATAAAGGCCGAGATTTAGGGGGAAAAAAATGTGACTATGTGCTCAGCTACATACTTGTGAGGCGGGGATGGTTCTCATCTCCAGAAGGTGGGTGTGTAGCCCTTTTCTTTTCATAGCAAGCCACAAAAGGCCAGAGTGGAAGCATCAGCATAGACTGCCTATGGCAATCAAGGACCTGAATCCACTGAAAGAAAGGACTCTCCAAGTGCAACCTAGAATGGTTGTGTTTTTAAAAGCACCTTCAAAATTTAGAAGTGAGAGAGGATGGAAAACCTTCAAAACTATTAATTGGTTCCTGAGACAGCCAACAGCTTTTCATGGTCCCTTCCAGTTCTAATATTCTATCGTTCTATGATTATCCAGCATCATAAAGTTATGCCCCATGCTGGGGAGAAAATTGCCACAGCTACATCAGCAAAGGCTAACTCAGTTTTAAAGATGATCACTCACAGACCTCCAGGGATAGAAACCAATACACTTTACCTTTGGGACGTGCTAAGCGTGCTTCCGCTCTGTTAAGTGACATGTTGGTACAGTGACATTCTCTCAGTCACATTCATATTAAGACTGCTTAGTTTACAAGAACAAATATATTCCTTCTAACAGCCAGTTCTGCAAAGTCAGCCGGGACCTTTTGCCTCACACCATTAATAAAGGAGCTGCATCTCTGCAGGCCATTTTTACACCTATGATAGTCTTCAACAAGAACAGGGTTGTTCAAGTGTAACCAATTAAGATTTAAGCCACAATTCTGTTGTCGATGCACAAGAGATACTCCAGCCAACTCCCTCAACTGTGTTTGCTCAGGAGGGCTAATAGAAATAAGTAGTAGGAACAAATTTCCCATCCCCAACATTGCAGATGATCTGATACCTGCATTGGCTCCGCAAAGTAAGGGAGAAAAAGCTGGAGTCTGTTCTTTCGTGCATCAAAGACGATACCAGTTTCCAAATACTATAACTATTGATCTCAGCCTTTAGCAGCTGGTGAGATAGTGGCTGCTATATGACTGCTGCAAAGATGGTTACTTGTATGAATGCCTTGAGTCTTGTGAACGCTTCCAAGCAATGAATCTGTACCAGTGATCAGAAAGGGTGTGTCCTTTTGCAGGCAACCCACAAAAAGGATAATATCCGGTACCTATTAACACTGAAGGGAAAAATCAGCAGCAGGCTGCGCAGATTTTATTGCTGTGATTTGCAGTCATAAAATACAGGTAAACTGCTTTTTAATCCAGATGCAGATATGCAGCAACAGACAATTCCTGAGTTTTCTCTAGCAAGTAACTCTTTTGTACTGTTTCAG
Organism: Apalone spinifera; assembly: GCA_030068395.1. NCBI lineage: Eukaryota > Metazoa > Chordata > Testudines > Trionychidae > Apalone > Apalone spinifera. The sequence goes on from JANRFK010006689.1 coordinate 9,686,060, forward strand.
ATTGCTAGAGCCACCTTCACACCAGAGAAGTTAACAAAGAGCTGTAGAATGTCTGTTAATTAAATACACCATGCAGCTAGCAATACCTTTGTCCTTCTTGAAGTCCAGTGCATCTTGTTTGTCCGTAACTATTTCCTTCATGTTAACAACGCTGCGATGGATCAATTGCCGAAGGATTTTGATCTCACGGATGGCTGTTATGGGGAAGCCTTCCTTCTCATTGTCCAAGCGCACTTTCTTTAAAGCCACCAGCTCACCTGCCAAAACAAATCAGTGTCAAAGTGTTTGCAGATACTCCAAAAAATCCAGTCTCAATATTGTCCTGCCTCTGCTCTGCCCAGGCTTTTGAATCTGGCTTTTCATAATTAGTTTTCATTAAGAAAATGGCTCATTTAGTCTTCAATTATATTCCTACCAAAGACCTTCCTAGAATCCAGTAACTTTGGTAATAAAAGAACACTGCAATTTAAAGTAAGACAGATGGGCAACTTTAAGGTAGTAGACGGACACAAAAACCACTACAACCCTTTGGGGCTGAGACATGTGTTTGTTGGGTCCTGCCCCACAGAAGTTGCGACGTGGGGTGTATTTGCATCAGGTCCTGGACTCCAGGGTGGGAGTTGGAGCACGAGCCCATCCGATAGCGACAGTTACTATCCCAGAAAGCTAGGTCCAGCTCTCTGATCTGGCCTGCTGGTTCTCACCACAGTCAGATAATGTGTGCATGTTCTCGCCTACCCCCTTGCCCTACATGTTGCTAGATGCCTGCTTAGCGGAGCCATGGTGGGCCAAATGCAATGATCTGATGGGCCAAATGCAGCCCTGAGTCACTGTTGCCCATCCCTGCACTAAGACATTTTCCAAAAATGTTATATTACTCCGTCTGAATTCCATCTTACTGTTTTTACTTACTTTGCAATTCACCAGAAAAAACACTGTAGGACACTGTGTGAAACACTTCATAATAAGCAACCTCACTCTGTACAATGCTGTCTCATCTACTAAACTCTGCTAAATGGGGCGAGAATACCATCTATATGCAAATTACAAAGTGCAGGATTAGCACACTCTCCCATAGTATACCCACAAAACCAAGGAGAGGGAGATCCATAGGTCCTGCAACACCTAGGCAGAAAAAGGCAAGTTCTGAACAGGATCACATTTTTGTTGAACTTCTTTGTTTTGAAAACAATGAGCAGTCCTGTGGCACCTTAGAAACTAACACATTTATTAGGTCATGAGACCCTGGATTCTGTGATTCCCACTCCAACTCATCTGATGAAGTGGGTTTTCCCCACGAAAGCTCATGACCTATTAAATGTGTTCGTCTCTACGTTCGTCTCTAATGATCAATAGTGTTAGAGACTAACATTGCTACCTCTCGGAGACTTCTTTGCTTCAGTCCCTTTATGTTAAGAGGCTTTGTTGTGCAAATGATCCCATAGGTGGCTTGCTAAACATCAGAAATGAAACAAATTTGCGCGTTTACAAGACAGAGTAACACTGTGGGTGCACACTGGGGAGATTTTCACAGGCACAAAAGGACAATTAAGCACCTAACTCCGACAAAGTCACTGGGGTTTGGGAGCTTGGCTCCCCCACAGGCCTCTAAGTCCATTACTGGTCATAGCTAAACAAACTTAAATAGTAGCAAATAGTCTAGCAGCACCTTAGGAACTAACAAAAAAAGTAAATGGTATCATGAGCTTTCAGGGGCACAACCCACTTCTTTAGATGAATGGAGTTAAGGGATCCAGGGTTCAAATAAATAGTAGAGAAAGAGAGGGGATGAGATGGGGAGGGGAAAATGGAGAAAAGAATATTGTCAGTTAGAATCATAGCTGTATTCCCCACTGAGTAGTAACAATACTTAAACTGGAATGAACTTTTAAGCAGGCTCACTGTGAGAGCACCAAAAATACTAAAAAAGATACCCAAGAATCACATAAGGAAATTATTTCAATATTACCTTACGCAGGCCATGTCTTCATCAGAGGAAAGATTGCTGCTGTGACTGATCTTCCAGAGTTAGATTTAGTGGGTCTTTACTAGACCCGCTAAATCAAACTCAGAGGGAGCCCCCGTCAACAGACAGTATGCCTGCTCCTAACCTTCCCCTTTAGTGTAGGCCTGGCCTCAGACTAAGACTATATCTAATCTTTACCTGTATCCTTGTCCTTGGCTTTGTACACTTGCCCATATGTTCCCTCTCCAATAATCCCAATGATATCAAATTTATCCACGCAGCGCTTTCCCCAGTCGCTTTCTGTCTGTCTCCTCTCACCGTAACGAGGACAACAGATTCTGTAAAAGTGAAGAGTAGACAATAAGACTTGATCATAATTGCTTTAATGAGTGTTAAATTTTAAAATTTAAATCCTAAAAATTAATAGACTGGAGAGCAATTTGGTCATTTAAACTATCCAGCTAATTACACAGGATTGGTCCATAGACTACGGTACATCTTAAATCTAGATAGTAATCCTCAACATGCAAAGGAATTCCATCACATCCTTTAGTCTGACTGCAGAGTTAGAAATGTTATGCAGTGTGCTACATCAGTATTTCTCAACCTTTCCCATACCAGAGACTGGCTTGCTGTGTCCAGCACATTTCAGGACTGGCACCAGTCTACAGACTGGTCATTGAGAAAAACTGCGCTAGATGGAGGTCAATTTTCTTTACTTGGTACAGGGGACATCACCAGATACACATTTATATCTACCCACCCCACCCAACAATATTTATACATCATACTAAGAATAGGAAAAAATCCGCAATAAACTTTAACTATCCAAGCAACAAATGCCATCTTCAATTTAAAATGGCAACAGCTGTCATCATTGTTTCAACCTGCCCTACAAAGAGCCCTAGAACAGGCTAGTTTCCATGGTCATTTTCAAGACTCTCATTCAGTGTTAATTTGTAAATGTTTACTTCAGTAGTCTTTAGTGAACTACATAGTAGAGTAGCCAAATGGAACTTTTCTCTATGCCCATCATCACAGTGTTATGCTTTATCAGATTCCTACATTTAAAGCACAGACCTAACAGTTGTTCGAGGCCAAAGAGCATAAACCAAACTCCATTCAATGTTACCCCTTTATTTTCCCCACATACAATTATCTAAAACAGAGATGAAGGGTTATGATATATCAAAACACAATACAAAAAGGTTTTCAGCAACATTCTCTCTAATTTTTTTTCCATCCATGTGTGGAATAAATTTTGTTATTTGCTCTGATCCATGTGCATATGTGCACCACCAGGAGAAACACATGCTGCTGGCAGAGGGTGCTCTGCTAATCAGCTAGGCAGCATTTGAATTTCTCCTGGGTGGTTACTCAAGTACACAACTTACAGGGAATTCTGGTTCTCTATCTCTCGCCATTCTCTGGATAGCCTGTAGCTCAAAAAAAATGGATCTGTCCGGTCTTATCAGCAGAGAATGATGCATGGGAGCCTGCCAAAAATCTTAACATGAGTGTGGTTTGGATCAGCTCTCTTTACTGTAACATAACTCTTTAATGATTTTAGATTTGGTAAGTATTTAGAAAGCTTTTGCATAGACATAGGATATTTGATGATTATTTAGGGCACAATGTAACAAACATGCCTCGTGAAAGGAAAAAAAACATAGACGACACTCCTAATTGTACAAATGAGTTTACTCATTTGATGAATGCACACTTCTCAATAGCGTTAAAGAAAGTCAAGTATGCCCACGGAGTGGAAAATACCTTTACCCACAACACTGGTGAAGTATGTGGCCCCTTTCATAAACAACTGCTTCCTAGAAACACAGAAGATTCTACATAAAGCTGTTTGGCTTCCGAATGAGAGGACCTTTCTAAACTCAGCCACAATATCTTTTTCAAGGCAATGAGAGCTGATAGGAATTTTCAAGGTGGACTAGGTTTAAGGCGAACATGAAACACTCCAGTAATTCACCCAATAAAAAGGATCATGTGATAGATTATAGAACAATGGGATCTGTCAGAACCTTGACGAAATAAAGTTTGAATTACAAGCTCTATTTGGTGGGTGATGCAAACATACATTTCACCTGCTCTTTTTCCCATCACTGTAGCCCCTTCTAGTTAGTTAATATTCAAAAGGACGGAGAAAGGACTCCATTCTCCTTCCTGGACAAACACTCATATTAAGACTGACAGACAGCCATGACCCTGTAAAATATGAACCAGAAACCCAAAGGAGTGGATGGAAAGAATAAAAGGAATCCAGTATAACAGGGGCTTTGTTTCTTTTAAACAATTTTTGAAGTCAAATGGTCTCTAGGAAAACTGATGGGTTGTTCAGGAGAGAGGTAAGTTGTTCTGTAAAGTAGAACATGCCTTGAAGAAATATAAAACTGAGATTGTGAATGTGTGTAGTTATTAAAAATCCACTAATACTTTTTGTGGAGCCAATAGCAGTGTCCTGGCTAGACTCCAACTGGGAAAATTGCATTGTGCCTATTTACATTTCTTTCTGCGGATTCATCAGATACATTTGGAATTTTTTTCTCACCCTAAAAGCGACTTGCAAGGTTCCAGAGAACTGCTAATACTATTGCAGATTTAACCTTGGGGGGGTGCATTTTTGTAGCAGGGAAAGCAGTTTCCATGTCCAATTTATAGCTACATTCTAAAACACTTTGGGATCCTTTTATATGAGAGGTACCATATAAACGAAAGATCACCACCATAAGACAACACAGTTTACTGTGCACTTACTTTGGTCTCTTTTTGAATGGTTGCTGAGGTGGCGTGGCTACCTTTGGTTCTGGAGACTCTGGGGGAGATGGATCCCCTCCAGGAAGCTCTGGAGGGAGCGGGAGGTCCATGAGCAAGTGTCGTGGTCTCTGCTCTCTCTCCTTCTTCACAAGTTTTGGAGGAAGAATCTCCTTCGGACTAAATCCCGGAAAGTTACAAGTTAATACAATGTGGTCAGACTTCAAATATCATTTCAAATAAAGAGGATCATAGGCCAAAAGAGTCAGACTTGAGTGCCTGAAATTAGGCAACCAAACATGGATTTAGGAGTCTAGCTCTAGACACTCAAAGTTGAAAAATTCTAAATTAAAAGCCACAGTCCAGCCTCAAAAGACCACACAGCTCTTTGCAACTAAAATCTCTCATGATAGTGGAATAAAAATTCTTAATGTCATATATACACACACACTAACAAATTTGGGGTATAACCTGTTATCCATTTACTGATCCCTACTTCCTATCTCCTGCCCACTCAATAAAACAGGTTTAAAGGCATGTTCTGACCCATTAATGGCCATTGCAATCCTACTATATACAAGCAAAATTAACCATCTCTCCATACATTGCTTGTAACTTATTAGCAAAGACAGAAGTGGGGCAATAGTAACTTTGCATATTGCAGATAGACTGACAGCTCATTTCTTCTTTTATTATGGCACCAACGGTAATGCAGTGTTTTCTTTAACTAGAAGGAGACTGGGGAGACTGACATCCAGAATCAAGGGATGGGCAGGAGGGAGGGGGAGGTTACGGAGAATTACTGGAGCTGAATAAACTGGGAATTAAAATCCAAGTTGAATGGCAGTAGGCAAATCACATTATTCATAATACTTACCCTGTACAAGACAGCACCCTTCCCAGGAAAAGGAAAAGCTGTCTACTGAAATACTGACAGTCTTTCTTGGGTCATTCTTAGGGCAACTTATTGGGGTGAGCGGTGTTGATGCTTATCAACATTGCTCCCTCAGGACAAAGAAGCCAACATAACTGAAGTGATGAGAATAGAAAATTAGGAAAGTTACCTTATTCACTAGCCACTTCCCAACCTAACTGAAACAGATGGTAAAATACAGTGTATTTCACAAATGAATACAGAGGAAAAACATGGAAGGAGGTTTTGAGAGAAGTACTTTCCCCTTTGGAATTACTGAGGTCTGATCATTTTCCTTCCCATTCCTTTAAAGAGTGTCTTTTCATTGTTACTGAGGTCATCACACAGGTTTGAGGAACTAACCAGAAAAGCCCCAATACTCAAGAGTACCGGAGGAAAACTTTCACTATGTGCATCACCGTGGTCCTTATAATCCATGTAAGTAACAACAGATATCACAGAAAGATCTATGGGCCTGCTCTTGCCACCCAAAGCACTGCTGTTGACTTAGAAGAGCAGGATGGCTCCTATATTGGTCACTCTTAATGAATGCAAAGAACCTCAGTGTTAAGACTCACAAGAAAAGGCCCCAAAATGGGATTTGAATCTGGCAGTCTAAAAATAGCAAGTGAAACAGGGGTAGCCTGAGTGGCAGCTTGGATTAGCCGAGGGAGTACGAACATTTCCGAGAGGGGCGGGGGGTGAGCAGGTTTGTGCTTGGGCAGCCAGCACAAGCTGCTGCCTATGCTAGCCTGGATACCCTGCTATTTTCAGTGCTCTAGCCCAACCGTGTTCCTAGCTGCCGTGTAGACATTGTCTAAATGTAGGTCAAAGGTCCCTAACTGAAGTACCATGTCTGAAAAATAGTTATTGTCTTAAACCCTGATAGACTTGGTTGAATTATTTCACCAGCTTCATCATATGTTTTAAGCAAGCTATTTGAGGAATATTTAAAAGTTATTCATTTGGATTTAGTGCCTAGATTCATCACCCTGTGTATGCCATTTACCACCAGGATAAGAGTATGAACCACTTTTGCTAGCAGTGAATTTAATCCAGATCTGTAACATTATGCAGTGTTTTAACATGTGCCACACACCTTCATCCAAAAAAGCCTGAATTTGATACTCCAAAAGTATTTGACAGACAGAGTTTTGGGGGAAGGATGGAGATGTGTTGCTAGGTAGCATCTGGAGTAAAGAGGCTTTTGTGGGGGAGGGGGTGTTCTGTTATCTGCTAACTCATGTAAATTGTAACCTTCGTTAAATGACTTAAGGCTGCTGGCTAGCTAGAGTTAACTTGAATGCTGCTGGATGGCTATTTTAAATTTAGCTATGGTCAGGGCACTCAGACTGTATGCATGACATTCTTTTTTTAAACATTAAATCTAAACAAACACCACCTCTGGATTGCCTAAGCATAAGAGCACTGCATACAGATGGATTGGAAAACCTGAAAGGTGAATTGCAAAGCTTCAAGAAAACAAAACCTCATCAATTCAAAAAACTAAGGAAAAAAATCCCGGAACAGCGGAACAGTAGCCACATTAAACAACAGTAATTGGCACATCTCTTAGCTATTTTGGGGACAGTCATTACCGCCAGAGATCTTGAGGAATTCAAGCTATGAGACTGGTGTGACATCAGCTATCACATGCCTAAAATGATGGAACTATTCCATTCTAAACCTTCATTTTCCCTCCCTGAAGGATGAAATGCCCCATGCTGCACCTGAGCCCACAGGTGAATCCTTTGGAATGACGCATCACAAGCCTTTTAGTGTTACACAAGCATGAAGAGAAATACAAGAATCTGTATTTACTCAATTGAGCTGCAGTTTGTACTTGGGCAATTCAAATGGGATTCTAAACTTCATGCTTGCCATTAGAGATGTCAATGTGTAGTCAACTATACTATTAACCGATTAACCAATAAGCCTAGGCTTATCTTCTTGACTACATGCATTTCCCCCAGCCTTGCTGCCTCTGTATCAGAGACAACAGGCAGGGAAGGGGCTGAGCAGGAGCCAGTGCAGGGGGGAGCCAGCTTAAAAACCGTTTTTCCCCAACACTGGCTCTATGGTGTCCCCCCTTCCACC
>JANRFK010006689.1:9693811-9705926 GCA_030068395.1 Apalone spinifera
CCCCCCCCCCCGGTTCTGCTGCTTTTATCAGAGGCAGCAGCAGGGGACAAGGACAGGCAGAGGAGGCTGCTGCAAAGCAACCTCTGTCCATAGCAACCCTTGGCCTGCCACGGTAGCAGCCTCTGTCTGTTGGGGGCTGAGGTCCCTGCAGACAGAGTCTGTGGGGAACTCAGACCCCACCATGGATAGGAGCTGCTACCACCCTGCACTGCTGCCTCTGTATCTGTATCAGAGGCAGCAGCGTGAGGCAGCAGGCAGCCAGTCGCGGACAAGCACCCCTGCCAGATCCACCCCCAGGGACTACTGAATAGTCGTGTAACTGCAAAAATTTCATGTAGTTACATGAATATTGAATTACCTGATATTTAACATCGCTACTTACCATAGTCTTAGAAATCAAGAAGGGCATGTTTTTTTCCACATTAGAAACAGAATAAAGAAATGTTTGGTTCACAAGCAACAAATACTTTTAAGTGATTGAAAACAATGTACTGTACATGGTTAATGTGGTATTTGCAACTAACACCTGCTAAACCTAATTAAGTGACTTTGTTTGCTTGTCTCCTTGTTTCAATGGACTGGCTGAGAACTTGCTTGCCAATATTTGGGTGGAAATATAATCTGCAAGTACGTTATAGATAAAAGGAAGAAACTGACAAAGTTCCAAGTCAAACTTGAAAAAGTCTACTCAGCCACTCATCTGGGAACAGGTACAATATTAGTACTTTCATCGCAACCACACTGAGAGGTATGAGTCTTTATGGTAAAGTTTATGATGCTTAATACGGCTGTTTTAACAACAGCAGAGCTGACTCAATTATACCACCTTTGCAATCACAGCATTATGTTTAGTGTGTGCTTTTCCAATGCAAGTACTTAATCTAGGTACCACATTAAGGCTACTCTTTCTACGCTCACTGCTCCCTAAAGAGCTGAACAGAAACAAATTGAACAACACTAAATCAAGTGCTGTTTGTGAAAGACAACGTAAGGATACACAGGGCATTTTATAATGTATTGTAAAATGATCTCAACTACAACAATACCTTGCTAATACTAATGTCTGAAAGAGCCAATGAGAACAGTAAGGCTAAGTCTACACTACATGCTTCTTGCGCAAGAAGCCTTTTGCTCAAGAGTTTTTGCACAAAAACCTCTTGCACAAGAGCACGTCCACACCTCAAAGCACATCGCAAAAGCAACGTGCTTTTGCGCAAGAGAGTGTCCACAATGAATGGACATTCTTGCGCAAGAAAGCTCTGATGTGCTTTTTCCCATAGGGGTTTCTTGCGCTCCTCTGGAGCATCCACTCTTGCCTTCTTGTGCAATAGCTATAGTGCTAAAAGCAGTTATGCCTCAGAAAAGGAGGTTTACCTATGGTGGAAAAAGCCCTCTGTTCTGCTGTTTAACTGCCCATTTAATTGCGCAAGAGCTCATTTGAGGTGTGGACGCTCTGCAGGTTTTTGTGCAATGATAAACTTTGCTCACATAAGAAGTGGTAATAATATTTCAGAGCATGCTTGGATTTTTTTTTTTTACACTATGCAAGAGTAATTAAATCTTGTATTAACACATCCCAGTACCTCTTTACTGAGAAGCAAAGAGAATGCCAGGGTTTTGGTGAGCAATTTAGTCACAAAAAATAGTGAGGACCTAATATTTCAAACAAACGCCAAAACTTCAGTATAGTGCAACAACAAAAAAGTTTTTAATTTATTTCAATTGATTATACTTCCTTTGCCCATTCCTTCTTCCATTATCATAAAAAGTGTGTGTTTCAAATCATCTAGGGGATTAGTTAAATAATCTAGTTAGATCTAGAAATTATTCTTGTAGCAGTCAACATTAAAACTCACTTGGGAAAGGACTAAGTCTTGATGTTCTGCATAGGGCTTATCTACAAGGGAACTCTCAGGAGAATCAATTAGAATTAATTTAAGGTGTGAAATTCAAGTGGATTGGTTAAACTGCATTAAACCTGTGTGTTACACAATCAAAATTAAAGTCACATTTATTCTGAATAAAAGTATCCACACATGGGTTTAATGTGATTTAAGTAATCTACTTTGAAGTTAATTTGGATTAACTTCCTGAGCATCCCTATGTAAACAAAAGCCTTTAAAGATGGGCCGGTAAAGGGGTTACCCTCTTTCACATTAAAACTATATAACAGCAGCATATGGCACAGATAAAGAACATGTTCCATATTAAACCTCCAGAGCATTACATATAGATGCAACCATCAAAAGTACTGAAATATGCATTATTTGCTTACTCCTAACAACTCCTTCCTCCTAAATCTACTACTTAACTTCTGACATTCTTTTCTTTCCTGTCTACAGGACAAAATTGCATCAGATGCAATTTTAAAGCGGCTTAGTTAGACTGATTTGAACCCTTGTGCCAACAGATTTATTTCAGTTTAAACTGGGTTTATTATAAACTAAAATATTTAGCTTGTAAACTAAATATTTGGCTCTCATACGCCACTTTTATTTTAGCATAAGCCAATTAACAATTATTTAAAAACCTAATGTAGGTTAAAGCACTGCAATTTTGTTCAGGTAGATAAGGCCTTCATGTCCCAACAACTTGCTCTAAGTGCAACATTGCTTTGTGCTGTCTCTTTCAGATGACTTGCTCTTTAGTATTACTTTAACACAGCTTATTGGGGCATTTCATTTTTTTTAGTAACTCAGGATCTACTCTTGCAAGTTGCTGCATGGACCTGGACCTCTTCTCTATGTGAATCCCCATTAAAATTAACAGAGGTACTTCCATGCAGAGCAGATTTCAGACAAGAGGCCTAATGGATCTGTAATCAGATTGGCTTGATGAAAGCCTCTAAACTTCTCTTCCTCATTGAGATTGTGTGTCAGTATCAGCACTGAATTATAAGTCCCTCAAAAGAGGTATTCTGGATGGAAAGACTGACAAGTCTGTAACATCACAAATAATGTCAGAGGGCATTTGGTCATGAGCGGTGTTTTCAGTAGAATGGCACAGGAATCAAGTACAAAACTAGATATCTTCTAGGAAACATGTGCAGGGTAAGGAAGGAGTCAGCAAGATTAAAAAAATAAAATCTTGTCTCTGTTAGTGTTTGCAAATGTTTTCCAACCCAAGCAGAACCCAAGTTTTCCATGTGATCTTACCTATCCAAGTCATCTTCCCCAAGTAGGACAGGTGGGAGTGGAAGCGGAGGCAGTGTAGAAGTCTTCAGGTGTGGGATAGCAGCAGTCACAGACACTTGTAGTTTTGTAGAGACCTGGACAGAGGGCTGAGAGTTTGCCTGAGTGGACAAAGCAGATGTTCTTGAATGGGAAGAAGATGGCAAAGAGGCTGGGATGGAAGCAGGGACCTGAACAGAAGTCAGTTGGGCAACTGGTAGAGGTGGAACAGCTGGTGATGGAGGCAAAGGCGGCAATGGAGGAATCTGGGGCGGTGGTGTAGCTGTTGGTAGAGGGGGAGGAGGTGATTTTATAGAGGGCAGTGGGGGTGGGTTCTCCTTCTCTGTTGGCTCTGTCTCTTTTGGAGTTGCAATCTCCTCTTTCACTACTACAGACTTTGATTCTTTTGTTCCCATCGTTTTTGAGTCTTTAACTGGGGCTGCATGCTTCTTCTCAGAATTCTCTTCTGTCTTGGTTTTAATCAGCTCCAGAGATGTTTTAGTCTCTGCATTCATGTGTATTAAATTAACCAGTTCCGTATCAGAGGCTGATTTTTCCGATTTAATGACTTTGGGTACCTTTTTAGACTCTATTCCTGTCTCCTTCACCTCGGACGAGCTGTTCTCTTTTACAGACAGAAAGACAGGCGAGTTCTTTGCCTCCTTCCCATCTACCTTTGCTGCTGCTGCCGCCGCTGCAGCTCTCTCCTTCTTCTTCCTGCTAAGCTCTGCTCCCAGGCTGGAGTTCAATGGTAGCCTAGCAGGTGATATACTGGAATGGCGACTACGTGAACCGGACCTCTGCTTTTTACTGTGAGATGATGAATGTCTTGAATATACAGGACTTCGACTTCGGGACTTCACAGACTTCCTATGGAAAGAGCAGGAAGCAGAAAACTGAGATGTAGACTGACCTATACTTTGTTAGACACTGAAATTAACAAAAGGTATAACTCTCTTTAAAGACAGGAACATTCATAAATTGTCAACTACACTTCAGAACATACCCAAAGATTGTCTGAGGAGACTTAAATTAATAGCATCAGTTTGACGACACTTGAAAATAATCCAACACTTAATGAGCTTCCAAGGTCTTGCTGTTTACAAATCATCAATAATTAAAATAACAGAATCGCAGGATGAAGGTTAGACAAACTTCAAGTTAAAGAGGAGAACAGATGCACAGTGCTTGACTGAGGATTTTAGTTGAGATGATAAGCTGACAGTTTAGGAATCATTCAGGACAGCAGAGCAGGAGAGAAGACACAGTGATAAGACATGAGTACTGCTTGTGAGAATGTTTTGCACAACCCTGCGGCATTAATAAGTGGTATAACAGTAAAGCGTTCTCCTAGTGAATGCCACTTTCCCCCACAGAATGTCTTCACTTCAAGTAGAGGTTTTACTCTTACCATAAATGCACATTGCAAGTCAGAAAGACAATTTGGGACTTTCATCCTTAGACATGTTCAGAGATGCTCTAAATGGGATGCATCTCACATTCGGCTACAATTTATTACATTAGCAGAGATATGAAATGAATTTGGAAATCTGCACTATAGTGTGAGCCACAAATAAGAAGAAAAATGTCTTCCTTTAAAAGTACATAAAGTGAACAGAGGATGAGCTTGGATTAGGCAAAAGTCTGCAATGCCTATGAATTCAGAGGTGATTAAGGATGAAGAGTCACTAGAAAGATTGAAAAAAAAGCCAGAAAACTGATATTTTAAATTCAGACCAGTGAACATTTTCTCTTCTTCAAGGAAGACTGGGATTTTGCAGCTCATGAGATTGTGTTCTCTCGAGGAGTAATGTGTGTACGGTGGACTCTAAGAACATATCTACATAGCGCGTTATTTCAGAATAACTGACATTATTCCAAAATAACAAAGAATACATCTACTCTACAAGCCTTTATTTCATAATAATGTCAAGCTGGAGGACTTCTTACTCCCACTCCTGTAACCCTCATTTTTTGAAAAGTAAGGGAAGTTGAAGGAAGTGTTCTTCCTTCGACTTCCTGCTGTGTAGACAGTGCCCAAAGCCGAGTTAAGTTATTTCGACTTAAGCTACGCAATTGACATAGCTGAAGTTGCCTAGCTTAATTTGACTTTAACCCTGCTGTGTAGATGTACCCTAATGGATTTGGAAGCCACATGTTACTAAATAATAAAAACTAAGGTTCTACCAATGCTGTTGTTGAAAGCATGCCTCACAAATGATTTTTATTATATGGTCTATTCAAACCTAGACTTCCCTGACCACAGTATAAAATATAGCATGATTTTAGATCATACTAAGAGAAATTCCTTTTTCCGCACTGCTCAGGAAACATGCCAGAGCAACTGTGTTTAAAATGGTAGCTGTTAGCAGATTTTTCAACTATAATTGAAATGCAGTATAAGAGATTAAAATGACAATTATCTTATCCTATTCAAATTATATTAAAGAACTATCTGATGACATATCTGCTTTAAAAATAAGCTAAAGTATAAAAATGGTTTATTTCACTAGACATTTGTGACTGTAACAGCCAAAGATCACTGTGACAGAGAGAGAGAGAGAGAGTGTGTATATAAAGAGCAATAAGTATATAAAAAAGTCAGACCTATTTCAGAGTCTGTTTTCAATGTTCATAGAAATTGTGTTTAAACAGAAGTTGACAATATGCCTCAAGCTGGCGCGTCCTCTTCAGGGGACTCTGGCTAATCAGTTTAACTGTCACACACAGAGGCAGAATTTGCCATTTGGATAATAGTTCACTTTCCACATCCCACTGCAAAACTGTCAGGAGCTGAAATAGCTAGCAGCATGCTTACACTGCACTAAGAGGTCACACTTGCAGACTTTGCTGAGGACAACATTCCTAACAGAACTTGTATGACATGGTTAGCTGCAAACAGAGAACACTTAATTCTGAAACCTAAACAGCACCAAATCCAGCTACAACTGATTCGTAGCATTGATCTGGAAACCTGCTCTTCACTAGGCAATAACAGCTTTTGTCACTGATATCTGCCTTGAAATACGTTTTCAAGTTCTGTAAGGCATTTACTCTGTCTAGAGTAATCCACGACTAACTTTATCTCTGGCCAAGAGGTTAATGACATTTTCCCTCACATATCACCTTTGAAATCTCACTGCACTGCACTGCACTGCACATTACCCAGTTTATAGTACTTAAAAAGTACTTAACTGTACCCTTAATAGAGCCAAGAGGGTCCACAAGGTGTCTGTCACCCAGTCAACTTTTTAGGTACTTCTCAGCTTTAGAGACTCTCAAACTTTTCTTTCCAGTTATAGCGGTATGGTTTAAAAATTCCTGCATTTCTAATGGAGGAAACAGGACATGTAAAAAGCTAGCTATCAGACCAGTGGATTAAGATACAGTATCAATGCGAGAGAATTGGAATAGCTCACTACAGAAAACCCAAATACAATGGCAGGAGATTCATTTCCCTGCTACAAACAGAACTGTACCAAAGAAAGATATCTTTGGAGGAAAGACTCATAGAAATCTCTAGCCCTATCTGCATTATGAAACTGGATATTGCTAAGAGTTGTTAGCAACAGTTTCCCCTCAATCAATGATGAATGCTGAATAAGACTTGAGAGCGCGCACAACTGGACACTTCCAGAAAGCCTGTCATGTGAAGCACTCAGAGCAAGCCTAAAAACACTAAGCCTATCTCACAAGTGAGGGTATGTGGCAAATCACAAGTATAATAGTGAAGTGAAAGTTAGTGGCAAAGCTAGGACTAGAATAGGGGTGGACAATAATTTTTGTAGGGGGGCCACTTCACCAATGTTCACCAGTGGTCGTGGGCCAGCCCCCGAAGGGGTAGAGCCTCAGATGGAAGGGGTGGGGCCTCAGGCAGGGGCTATTCCCTTTAGGCCCCACATACCCAGGGAGGAGACTATGCACTCTCCCCATGGGGCGGGGGACCACAGGAGGTCCCCCTTGGCCCTGCCAGAGGCACATAGTGCCCACAAGAAACCATCAGAGATTTTGAACAGCAGATGGTTCCCTCTGGTGCTGCAAGCCCCTGGCGGGGGTGGGGGGAGAAGACTTCACATGCTCTCCTGTCCCCAGGCCTCAATTGGCCTGGGTGTGAAGACATAGCAGGGGAGGCCAAACAAATGGTTTGTTGGGCCAGATTCAGCCTACAGGCCATATCTTGCCCATGCCTGAACTAGAACCTAGCTGTCGTGACTCCTGATTTCTTATTTTAACAACTTAAGAAACCACAAATTAAACCCTCTAAATCCAGTTTCACAGACATTTGGTAACCCCATATTGTGATTCTGTGCTGCACACCAGTGACTATGGCGCATATACAAATCCTGAAACTAAACTCATAGTAGTATGTAAGCCCACATTCAGTAAGTGTGTGTGTGTGCGCGCGCGCGCGCGTGCACACGCGCGGGGCATGTTAACCCGAATTCTTTCTCCTGGCTATAACTGCAATGATATAGTTATTACAACTGCTATAAACAGGGCTTGACAAACCCCGGCAAGAGCCACTCGCCAGCCCTGCACTGCGCATGCGCCAGACCGGCACTGCGCATGTGCGAAGCGCCGGTGAATGAGGCGCTCGGAGCGAGTAGATTCAGCAGTTTGTCGAGCCATGGCTATAAAGACCAACCTTGATTATAGAGAAATAGATGTATTCACCATTTTCCTTTTCAGACTGCTTTTTAGGAAGGGGTGGGAGTTTAAAAGAATCACTAGGAAGTATTTTACCCTCAGCCAATGAAAAAACATCAGTTCCACAGGAAAGACTCATTTATCCCCTTGAGTAATTTACACTGAACTTTCCTGATTGAACGCAGGTTCAGTGACCAACAACATACAGAAGTTCTTATTTTTAAGTTTGCTTAACAGTTAGAAATAAAAGAAAGATCTGAAAACTTCCCTTTGCCTGTGGAAGGGTAATATTGTAAATTGGGGTGGCCATTTTCTGAAGACGTCTTGCAAATACAATTGACCCCTTATTTTTTGTTTTGTGTTGCACAGTGAAACTGAGTTTTGACAGTGGGTTATACAAAAAGTGTAGACCAGCTTTATGAGAAAGGGGAGGGACTGTGGTGGGTTATCAATTTAATCCTAGATTCAAAGAATTCAAATACATAGTGTAAATGAGTAATTACCTTTGGAATTTTTTGTTGTTGTTTGATTAACTAGCAAAGTGCTGTACCACAAAGGTATCCTTGAAAACTCTCTCATATGGCTATGCAAGTTCATGGAAGCACATTCAAAGTTGCTTCCATAAGACCAGCTTTGGAAAGTGATTTTTCACAAGAGCAACTATCATTTTACAGACCAAATCAACTATTGCTTTTTTGGGATGTATTGGGGGGCAAAAGGAGGGAAAACACAGCACTTTAGTGTTGCTTCCTTTGTTACCTAGGGATGTAAAATTTCAATTATTTGGCCAATCGAATAGTCGAAGCAAACTGCATCAACTATTCAATAAAGTTGATAAAGGCACTTCTGCCTTTGAACTGTAGCAGTCCCGCACTGGCCTCATGCTCCCTGTGGCATTTCAAAGCTGACCCCCAGCTTCATGTGACGCTGCTGCTTTGAAACACCAAAGGGAGCCCAACATCAGGCTCCATACAGTGTTTCAAATCAGCAGTGCCATATGGAGTCCTGGGTCAGCGGGAGAGTTCCCAGCTGACCCCAGGTTCCACACGGCGCTGCCTCTTTGAAACACTATGTGGAACCTGGGGTCTGGCCCCAGGCTCCACACGGGGCGCGGCCACTTTGAACCACCCCCTCCTCTCTTCCCCCTCCCCCCTGCTGCCTCTTTCTGATAGAGGCAGCAAGAGGAGAGGGGGGAAGTGACTAGTCGACTAGCCTGTCGACTATCAGATAAGCATTGGATAGTTGACTAGTCGTTCACATCCCTACCGTCACCCTCCAATTCAACAGCAACCCTTTTGCTGGTTAAAGAAGAGTAGCTATACACCCTTACCAAAGGCTACATAGCACAGCCAGAAAAGATATACAAGGCATCTGCCACTCAGGATTTTTCTAGGGGTATAAAAGCACATGGCCTGTGAAAACAAGGTCTTCATATCCCAAAAAGATTTGGGTTTTACATGTACACAGCTCCACTAGATCATATATCAAAATTAATAGACTGGAAGCTTTTACTTCAATATAGTTTATCAAAATAAACTAAAGATGGGGGAGAACAGGGGTGACTCCAATGAGCTAACTTGAGGCAAAAGTTACAGATGCCTTATCACTACTAGGATTTTACATTGAGATAGCTATTTGCAGTTCAGACGAAGACAGGATTTTTAGTCTATCCTAGTCCTGATTTTCACTGGAAAACCTTGTATGTGGTGAGAAATTGATGTTGTTTTAGGGCTCAATTCCAAAGCACTAAATTTAATGGGACTACCCGAATGAAAAGTTCCAATCACACAGGTAAAAATGTGCAGAACCAATCTCGTTCACCAATGGAATCCTGGGAAGCAACACAACTAATATTGTACATATTGTTTTGATAGTTTACCATAAGAACTTATTTCATGTAGAAGTTCCATTCTGAATTATAATAAATCTATAGCCACAGTTCCACTACACGCATGCCTAGAACTGGAGGCTCACTGAGACAAAAATTCTAGATTGAAAAATAATCCATATTAGGCTATCTACCAATCTGTACTCAAAACACGCTTCATTACTATAAAAATGAAACAAAATGCAACACTATTACTAATTTCAAACAAAACGTGTGTCTGTGTGTGTGTCAAAGTTACTGGTGCATAAAGAGAAAAAAAATCCGTGTTCCAAACTAAAAAAGTTACCTAATTGACCTTCTAGAATGCCAAAGAACTATTTAAAACGAATGGAAGCAAATGATCTATAACTGAGCAGAACACTTAGCTTGAGAAAAGCAAGTTAAATTATAAAGAAGCAACTTAAATATGGTCAACTCTAATGATGAGGAAAGGAAAGAAAAAAATTAATCAGTTCAGAGTGAGATGTGCTCTGAATTAAACAATCCTTCTGAAAACTATAATCTCCTTCCTAGAATTTGGATCAAAGTTTCCCAGAATGTGAGAACTTTTAAAAATACATTTAGTGGTAGCGAAAGATGTTGGATTTTCAGCACTAGAAATTTTAAAAGTTTTCCACAGAACACTCTCACCAAGTGCAAACTTCCCCACAACACTTCATGACTGTTCTGCAAGGCCCACGGCTAGAGGCAAGTGTAACTCAATCCTACTGGCTCATTCAGTCTTGGCCTCTAGTGGTTTTAAGAAGTGGACATCTATCCAAAGGGATCTGTAACCAGCCCCACGGAGCAGTGAGGCGCCCTTGGCAATAAGTGCACACTAATTACCTAGGTCAGAACTGAACATGTGATCTTCAGCAATGTTTCTCAACCCCCCCCCCTTTTTTTTTTTAATAAAGTACCTCTTTTTTAAAAAAAAAATTATAATTACCCCCAGGACCTACAGTTTTCAGACACACACAAATTGTTTCTACCTTTGCAGCACATTTGGTTAAACAACTTAATCGTAGCTGGGCGGGCGATGAAATTTTTGGGTGTAAAAAGTACAAATAATAAAGCGCTGTAAAACTTAAAACAAAAATTCAGTTTTCTCCAAATTTCAGTTGTGTTGACGTAAACCGCCCCCGCCCCCCGACTTTTCTCAAATACCCCTAAGGGTACTCATACCACTGGTTGAGAAACATTGATCTAGAGGGTCAATCAATCACACCCCCAAAGACATCCAATCTCCCTCCCCACACGTAAAAAACAGAGAGCTCACACACCTCGCTACTGGACTTCGGCTCATGGACCGCTTGGCAACAAAAGGACTGCTCGAGCGCCTTCGGCTGTATGGGCTGGGTGACCTTCCGCTGTATGACCCACTTCCCCTCTCATAACTGGATGAGCGTCTCCTGTTGTACGGGCTGATGGACCTCTGCCTTCGACCGTAAGGACTAGGAGATCGAGTGTTGGACTGGTATGCTACGGGTTCCTTGTAGGGTGGGCTGACTGACTGCCTGCGCGATGAGCCACCTGGGCTCTTCTTGTATGAGTCATAGTTGCTGGATGTATGTGACCGTGGAGGGCTAAGATCATATTCTTGGGTGTAAGATGCTCCCGAAGGGCTGTCATCCTGTTTGGGACTGTCAGCCCATTTCCTGTGAGGACTCCGGGATTTCCGTTTTGGACTGTCAGTGCTTTTGTAGCTTTTCACAATGTCCCTTTTTCGATGGCTTTTACTGCGGTCTTTGTGCCCAGACTTCAGCTCCCGCTCTTTTCTGGACTTCTCCTTGTGTGCTTTGGCTGACCTGGAGTCCTTGTTGCTGCTTCTTGATGGCTGTGACTTAAAGTGTTCTTCATTCTCCTCATTGAGTCTTTTGGAGGTCCCGGACACTCGG
This sequence comes from Apalone spinifera, assembly GCA_030068395.1. Lineage (NCBI taxonomy): Eukaryota > Metazoa > Chordata > Testudines > Trionychidae > Apalone > Apalone spinifera. The sequence continues at coordinate 9,705,394 of JANRFK010006689.1, forward strand.
TCCTTGGTGGATCCTGACCTGATGGACACCTCCTGAGTCTTTTCCAACTTCTTCTCTTTTTCCACCTGCTTACTCCTGATCAGCTCCCGAATACGCTTGTGCTGGTGGTGCCGGTGCTTGTGCAACCTGTCACTCCTGTCTGAGCTCCCCTTCCTCTCATCATTCTCCCTCCTTTCCAACTTGAGGGCCACATCATCGGAGAAGGTGTCCGAGTCGGAGCTGATGTCATCGTACTCCACCAGCGGCTTGATCATGGCGCCCAGCGGCGCCGCCGTCTCTTGAGCCACCAGCGGCGAATCTTTAGAGTGCTTGGACCTGTGCCTCTTGTGTCTGGAGACCAGCCGGTGCCTCTCCTTGCTGTTCGAACTGCCACTGCTGGATGTCTGCTGCTGCAAGGACCCCCCTCCTCCTCCATCCTTCTTGCCCCCATGTCTCTCTGGATTTGGCATTCCTTCTCCACTGTGCTTGGAAGAGGGGAGGGGGGAATCCTCCAAAGCCCCCAAACTTTAAACCCCAGGCCCCGACACCCCCCC
>JANRFK010006689.1:9717022-9737131 GCA_030068395.1 Apalone spinifera
GTCGCCCAATCACTCAGTTTGGTGAGATCTTCTTGAAGTCCCTCACAGTCTGGGACAGACTTAAGGGTTATAGTGGATCACAAACAGAATATGAATCAACCACATGATATAATTGAGAAAATGGCTCTAGGTGCATTAACAAGAATGTGGTACTTTAGACAAGGGAGGTAACTGCCCCATCTCTACTCAACGCTGGTGAGGCATCAGCTGTAGTACTCTTCAATTCCGGGCACCACACTTTAGCAAAAAAGTGGACAAAGCAGAGAGTCCATAGGAAAGCAACAAGGTATCTTTGATAAAACTTACAGTTCTGTAAGTGAAAGCTGGAAACTTGGGTCAAAGTATTCCAACTTGGAGGCCTAAAGTTAGGCATCTTAAAGACGTCGCCTGAATTTTCAAAAGCGATAGTATCAGCAATTCCCATTGGTTTAATTGCAACTTTGAAAGCTCTGCCACTTCCATTAGATGCCTATCTACAGATTTAGGTGTTCAGCTTAAGGCCCCCAAGTTTGAAAACTAATGTAATATATTAATTGAATTTGTGCTGCAAGTGATTGACAAATAGCGCATCAGAACCATACTGCATAGGCAGTGAGTGTAAAACTGCTTCTCACCAGAAGATAATGGAAAGAAACCTCATTCTGTGCTTGTATTTTAGTCATAGAAATGTTTGAAAGTCACAGATTAATTTGAAGTGAATGTAGTGTGTGCTCTTTCCCTTTCAGAGCTGTCCAGAACTGGTGCAACAGCTGAGGTGAGCAAAACCAGTTCATTGCATCCTGAAAAAGATTCCTTTCTCCGATATTGATCAGCAATACTATTTTATGGCTGGAAGTGTACAGCAGTTGGTAACTTTTCCTTCTTCATAAAGCCTCCGCACTTTCACAAGGGGTTTTCTGGCTTCATTTGGTGAGGGATTCTTGGCTCTTTGAAGCTTTTGTACAAGACCACATCATTGTCTTATAACCAGCAGGTTTTGCAGAGACATTTAAAAACCAAAAGTAAATCAACTTTGAATATTAAGGAGAGTCATTAAAGAAACATTTTTGCAGTTTTCGTGTTGCAAAAGTAAATTCCTGTGTGATATAAGAATTGTATTATAAACGTAATAATTCTTACAACTGAAACTTGATCTAAATTACTTAACAGTGACAATTTTTTTCACCCCTAGAGAGAAAAACTTTGATGAATTCTCTAAGCATCTAAAGGGGCTTGTAAATCTTTATAAACTTCCTGGAGACAAGTAAGTGTATATACCATGTAGTGTGTTCCCCCCACCCTCTGGTACCCCTCCTTATGGTTATATAATCAATCTTAACAGTCCCCAATTGGCCAAGTACTAAACCCATGTTAATTTTACACAGGCTTCTGATGGCCTGTTTGTGTGCTTAAAGTTAAGACTGTGTGTGTATAAATGTTTATAATGTTGGAACCCAAGTTACAAATCAATAACATGTTATGTCATTTGCTTGGAAATCCATTTATCAATTTTCTTACACTAAGAGATTTGAAAACTGTTCTTTATATTAATAACCATCTCTCTTTATACATAAAAAGCACTATATTTAAAGATCATTAAACTGGATTAACAAATCTTTTAACTAATACTCTGATCCTCTGCATACGTATGTACATATATTTAAATCACCATTGCACCTAGGAGTCCCAGTTGTGGACCAGGATCCCATTATGTTAGTCCAAGAGTTCGCAACCTGGCGGTCAGGACCCCTGAGTGGGTTGCAAGATTATTGCATGAGGGTCACAAGCTGTCAGCCTCCACCTCAAATCCTGCTTTGTATCCAGCATTTATAACGGTGTTAAATATATACAAAAAAATGTTTTTTATTTATAAGACAAGTCACACTCAGAGGCTTGCTATGTGAAAGGGGTCAACACTACAAAAGTTGGAGAGTCACCGTGTTAGACACTGTAAAAGTACAAAACAAAAAGACAGTCTCTTGCCTGAGAGGGCTTACTTTGGTTCATACATGTTTGCAGGATCAAGGCCTAAATTCATACTAAAAGAATGTTTAAAACATCACTTCTATATTTATGCTGCATGTTTACATTTAACTTCATATCAGGTTAGACAATAAACTGGTCAGTTTCATGTTTGTTCTGTTTCTCTGATTTCACTCCTAACACAGTGATATTATTTCAGGGACTTAACAATACAAGGGAATATTTCAATCCAAAATCCATTTTCACTGACACAGACCTGGCCTGAACTGTTAAATACACAACAGCTCCCATTTACTTCAGTTAGGTTACGTCTATGCTACAGAGGAAGATTGAAGCTGCTGCTGTCGATCTTCTAGGGTTTGAATTGGCGGTCTAGTTAAGACAGCTAATTCAAAATTAGAGAGGAACTCTGGTTGATGCCGGTAACCGGGCTTTCACGAGGAGTAAGGTAAGTCGAAGGAAGAATGTTCTTCCTTCGACTTCCTGCAGTGTAGACAGAGCCAAAAGCAGAGTTAAGCTATTTCGACTTCAGCTATGCAATTAACGTAGCTGAACTTGTGTATCTTAATTTGACTTTGTCCTGTAGTGTAGACAAATTCTTAGAGTACATATCACTGAGCATCTCCCAGAAGATACTTAGCACCTTGCAGGGTTCAGTTTTTAGTGAATACTGTGCCATTTGCACTCTCTCACACTTGATTACATGACCTTAAAACTGTCAGCCACCTAAGCAGCCAGGGTTGAGTTCTAGCCAGAGATTAAAATATAGTTATGGTAAAATACTGTGAAACATAAAAATGTTTATTTTCATTTTCTCCTCTATGGTTCTGTGGATTTTTTATTTAAAAAACACAGATGTACATGTAAATCCCCATATGTTATCTTTTATTACAATCATGAAGTACACAGATATCAAATTAGGAATACATATATACATGATTTGCTCTGTACAAATTAAGAAAACAAAATATATTATACAATCTAAGATTTGAGACATTTTATCATTCACTGTTTATGTGGCTTTCATCAGTTTACATTGAAACCATAATAGGAAAAATGACTGTCTTTAGTGATTTAATACCATGATTAGGGTCATACTTTTAATCAGTAATTTAATCTGAAGTTCTGAGTAACTTCAGGTTCCATGCAATTTATTGAATTTTTTTCCATGCTGCTTTTTTCCCCCAGCAAACTTAAAACTAAAATGTACTTGGCTCTTCAGTCTTTGGAGCTGGATCTCTCAAAGATGGCAGTGATGTACTGGTAAGAACACTTATACACCTTTGTTTTTCTCAGTACCTGGGTTTAAATTGGTGGCATGATGAGCTGGTACTTTTACTTCTTTTTAAAAACTGATGCTGACATTAAAGCAACCCAGTGCAACTGGATGTTGATACAAAGCATTATAGAAATTATTAATCCATTTTTAGACTTTTCCAAAGTCTGTGTTTAATTGCAGAACGAGCAGTTGAAATAGAAACAGAGGAAAAAAATAGTCTGAGAGCAGAAAAGAGAATAGAAAGAGAAAAAGAGGAGAGACAGAGTGAATGAGAGACTGACTAAAAATATAGCTCTAGCAACTTTTCTAATATATAATAGGAGGAGACACTGAGATGAGATTGGCAAGTGGCTGATCAGCCCATCACAGGGGTTGTTCCAGGAAAACAGATTGGGAACCACTGAGGTTAGCTTTTACTGTAGTAAATTTAATGGACTAAAACCTACTTAGCTAGTGGGGAAATGGATGACTCCTTTTGCAAATAATTTGAAACATTTTCCAATTATAGCATGGAGCTTACTTCTGTCTGAGTGTCAACTTTATTGTAAGATCTTAAAGGAGCCACCAGTGGTTAGATGTTTGGGATTTGAACTATCCTCCAGCACATTATAAATCTACTATTCTCTCTGTTGTAGGCAAGCCACCAATGCAAGTCCCCTCGACAAGATTCTGCATGGCAGTGTTGGGTATCTCACCCCAAGAAGTGGAGGTATCTGTGTCTTTTGTGTAACCAAAAGAGAAAAAAGGGGTTTGAACAGACACTTCTTAGTTGTCTGATTTATTCAGGTGACTAAAACCTTAATGGATAGTAGCTGAGCTTCATATTATCAGATGCTAATAGTGGGTAAGAATTGCTAGTTTAAGAGTTGTGGTCATCTAAGTATTTCTAAGTACCTTATGATCTAGTAAGGCAGTTTTATTTTTACAAAATCACTTATCATACTGGATTTACAAAACACCACTTCTCTCCATCAGACATCTTGGTCTCTGTTAAAAAGAGTGACTGTTTGAAGGCATATTGATAGCTTTGCACTTCATGTGCTGTGCAATTTTGCAGAGTGAATGTGGCATGATTACTTGTGACTTTTATGAAGGATCGGAGTAACTCATCCATCAGCGTCCTCATTAACAAGCCTGTTTTTCACAGGTCACCTGATGAATCTCAAGTATTACATTTCACCCTATGATTTATTTGAAGAAGGCACCGGAACCCCCATTGTTTTGCACGAGAACAACGGTATGCCATCTAAAAGGCTGCTTCTGACCACCGATTGTACTTTAGGCACATAGGATTTCAGTCTGTCTAAAACTTGTTCAAAGTCAGAGGCAACAATATTGTAGAAGAAGATAGCTTCCTTATAGCATGCATGACTGTCTCACTGCTGGTAGAGTTTAGATTTTTTAGGAAAGTGTAGAATTCTGAAGATTGATGGCAGGGATCTGCTTCACAAGCAGCCCAAAATGGCCTTCATGTCTGGAACTGGCTGATGGAAAATTCCTATTGCATAGGGGAAATTCTCACTATCAGAAAGCTGGCAGAGGATCCTCTTCTGCTTTCTGTACCAGCCTTATCCCTGACATACCAGAGAGGTTATGCCAGATGTGTTGCAAGAGTTAGTGGAGCATGGTGAAGCAAAGATCCAGTGCTCTTGATCATCCACTAATGTAAAGTTCATAATCCATTCAGGGCCTTACTCCAGTGACAGAAGTTAAACTAGATCCCCTCCTACTCCAGCTTCACCTGGGGATGGGCAGCTGTGCTCAGGATGTCAAGACCATTTGACTGTCTGCATCCACCACTTTGCAATATGAGAGAATCAAGGACAGACTGACTGAGGGCTCAGGTTTGATAAGCACATGCAAACCCTGGGTCATTTCTCCCTTTTTCTGAGAACAGTTGCCCTCTGGAGGTGAAATCCACTTCTGTGCAGACCTGCACAAAGCTGGGGCATCACTTAAGTCCTAATTAACCCCTCAAAATATGCTGTCTGTCTGCACAGAGGTGAATTTCATCCAGAATGCTTGACTCTAGGTTGATTTTATAATGATTAATTAAAAAAAACCCGAGAGAGCTCTTTTCCTTGGTTTCATTTGTATGGCTTTTTATAGGACTATAATAATAAACTTTCACATATCTACATACAGGTTTGCTTTTTGTTAGCATTTTATATAGTAACTCAAATCTCCATACCTAGCAAGAATGATACAGCTTGGAAAAAGAAGACTAAACTGCTCCAAAATCATGAATAATTTTGCAAATAGAAATGTACTACAAGGTTGCAAATTCACTTGAAATCTGTTGCTGACCGGTACCAGACACGCAGAGATGAGATATACAACTTCAAATAGCATAAATAAAAGGCTGTACATTCAAACTAGATGATGTTAAACTTTGAAAGAGATACTACATAGCTAAACAACAAATCTATAAGTGAGCAATATTTTAACCTCATAAAGCAGATTAATGTTTTTTCATCAGTTTTTGATATGGTCTTTCTCTTGCCTCCTCTTCCAGTCCCTCGGTCTTTGGGCATGAACGCATCAATAACAATCGAGGGAACCTTGGCTATGTCCAAACTCCCAATTGCACCATTAATTATGGGATCTCATCCTGTTGACAACAAAGGGTAAGGAAAGGGCACTTCTTCTGGGCCTTATGCAGTGGCCTCATTCAGATGCTGTGAGTGTGTCACTGTTTTGAGTCATCTTTCCAAGCCCTGTCAATAGCACAATGTCATATCATCAGTAATGTAATTTGTGCCCGATCTATGAAATAATCTTCACTTGAGACATGAGTGAAGTATATTTTTAGGTGTTAATCAAGTGTCATAATTTTTCAGAAGTAACAGATAAGAGACTTATGTTTGGGCATAGGATAAAATGTGTATCTTACACATAAAATATATACATACTTTATTATGATGTATGCACAGAAACAATTTTTACTTTTCTATCTTACATGTGTGTTGTGAGGAAAAATTCATTAATGTTTGTATAGAGCTCAGGCACTACTTTGGCACCCCAAAGTAGTGCCTGAGTAGAGAGGGGCATAATGTACTAAATATAAATATTTATGCAATATTTCAATTGCATAAATAGTTAATTTCAATGTTTTAGGACTCCATCCTTCTCATCAGTCACCAGTGCCAACAGTGTTGACTTGCCAGCTTGCTTCTTCTTGAAGTTCCCACGACCTATTCCAGTCTCCCGGGCTTTCATTCAGAAACTACAGAGCTGCACAGGTGGGTTGTAACTCTGTCAAACAAGTATTCACTCGCTTTTACTAGCAGATTGTTCTAAGCACACCAAATGAATTTAATTCAAGCTCTTCTACTCTCTTTTATATGGAATTTTGAGGATTGAATAGATCCATATTATTGTGCAGCTCCTTTTTGCTCCATATGTGGTCATTCTGCTCTGCTGTGTTTCCTCAGGAATCCCATTGTTTGACACCCCACCAACGTTTGTCCCTCTGTATGAGCTGATCACACAGTTTGAGTTATCCAAGGAGACCGATTCTGTACCTTTAAACCACAACATGCGCTTCTATGCAGTAAGTATGCCACTAATACTGGAGAACTAAGCAGGTTGAGGACTGTTGAAAAGAGTTAGAAACCCTGGACTGGAACCTTTAATACAACTACAACTTTCTCTTGTACCACTTTAACTGTCAATTTGGGCCATGTTTTAAGTACAGCCCCTAGAATGGATGCAGTTACACTTAAAGAGGTACAAGTTTTGTGTGTAGACATGATCGAAGTTAGCCAAAACAGAATGCTGGAAAAAACACAAATCACAATAAGTTAATTTTCCTATCTTAACTGTTGATTTGTCATCTTCTAAATTGCATCAGTTTGTTTTTGCAACTGGTCTACTCGCCATTAGAAAAGTTAACCCAAAATCGCTACGTACTACTTTGTCAGACTGTTGGTAAATAACTCGTGCATGTGCAACCAGTGAGTTGGTCTGCATGGGTTGTCTTGTTTAATGTCCATGTTCAATTGAGAATCACATATCAAAACAAAAATCTTGGAAGGAGGGAAGGCAAGATGACCAGAGAAGAACAGCAGTTTGGTCTAATAACATTTAATAGATGACCTCTTTTAAACATGTGTGCCTGTGCTAATGAGCTGCTCCACCAAAGGACAGACTGACCATTATGATTGGGTTAATTGGACAGATGAAAACTTTGAGGGTAGCCAAAGTGATGGTATGCCAGAGACTGGAGTCATAGGAAGGTATTGCAATCATCTATACTATGAAACCATGAACTAGAAAACTAATAGCTGATGTGTGGAGGGAAAAGGAAGGTACTTTCTGGGTTGGCTGCTGTGTTGAAAGATGCAGTTCCCATTGAACATGCCAATATCTGTACACAGCAAGTAACTGAATGCTCACGTTAGCATGGAATGATCTGGCTTCTATAGCTGTGATCGATTCTTAATGTAAATTGAATGGGCTTTTTGTGGGCTTATCGATATTTTTGCGTTTACATGTCAATTCCCACTCATTGAGCTTTTGTCATGGGAGGTAAAGAGTCACTGTGGTGGTCAGGGCAGAGATTGGGAGTTAGCATTCTTGGGTTCTGTATTTGGCTCTTCCACTGACTGTTGTGTGACCTTTAAATAAGTCACTGAAATGGTTTGTGTGAAATCCTATGCACACTGAAGGCAATATAAAACTCAGGTTGAATTTAGGGATGTAAATACCCATTTAAAAAAGTGAACTGGCTAAGTGATTAAAATTGTATCATTTAACTGGTTAACCATGGAGGGCTGGCGCAGAGCAGCTGAGGTCCTGCGGTGGAAGCTGCTCCAGGAAAGGGCCCCTGTGGCTGGGATCCTGCCAGTCAGCTACCATGGGCAGGGGCCTGTTCCAGCCTGGCCAGGCCCGGCCCTCCGGTTAATCAGTTACCAGGTAAGCATGCGAGTAACGCTAATGCTTACCAGGTAACCGGGTAACCTTTTATATCCCTAGTTGAATTCAGTGAGTCCAGGATTTCACCTGCTATGTCTGTTTCCTCAACTATAAAAAAAGGATACTGTATTTAACCACTTCCCAAAAAGGAGTGTGAAATTTACGGTGTATAAAAATGTTTTGAGATTCTCTGATGGAGCAGTAGAGAAGTGCAAAGTAATAGTATCATTCCTGGCAATGATATTTCTAGACTGGTACTTTGTTGGTTCAGATTGTAAATCGGCTTATAAAAGGGTTTGATTCTTAGAAAGCGTATCTCCAATGTTTGCCAATTCCAACCACAGAGGTAATTTAGCATGGCACAGATTTTGGAGCTGCACTTACATTTAAAGGTGTCTTTATTTAATTGTATCAGTACCATTGGAGTAAAGCACAGGTTGTTTCCCAGGCTCTTCCAGGACAGCAGCACTGCTATTTCCTGAACAAGGATGCCCCGCTTCCAGATGGAAGAAGCCTGCAAGGAACTCTCATTAGTAAAATTGCCTTCCAGCACCCTGGCCGGGTCCCTCTCATCCTCAACTTGATCAGGCATCAAGTGGCCTACAATACGCTGATTGGCAGTTGTGTCAAGCGAACTGTTTTAAAAGAAGGTGGGTGACTCATTGACTGACACAACATTTTCTGACTAGAGAAGATCCTGCATTGTTTTCTGTCGCATTTTAGAATCAGGTGGGTTTGGGGAACAGGAAGTCAGCCCAGGTTGCTTTGCGTCATCATTTTATTTTTCGTTCTTTTTGATGGCTGTACTTGAGCTCATGTCTGTCTGTATCTCTTGTGCTGTGGAGATGTTGCATTTACTACCTCCTGTGTCTTTCAGATTCTCCTGGGATCCTGCAATTTGAAGTTTGTCCCCTCTCCGATTCCTGTTTCAGTGTATCCTTCCAGCATCCTGTGAATGACTCCCTGGTGTGTGGTAAGTAGGGGTCAGTGAAAAGCATGTGTTTATAAATGGATTTCAGGTGAAATTAGGGATATTTTGTCACTACAGTTTAATTTTTCCCAAATACCTTCTCTCTGTCTTTCAGTGGTCATGGACGTGCAGGACTCCACACATGTGAACTGTAAACTATATAAAGGACTCTCTGATGCTCTCATCTGCACAGATGACTTCATTGCCAAAGTTGTTCAGAGGTAAACCAGATCTTCTCAGTGTTGCTGTTAGATGTTATCCAGAGCATCTTTTGTAAATCTCCAGAACATTAGCACCCACCTACTGTTGGGCAGTCCCAAATATCTAGGGGACAGTGGTTTTACAATTCATTCTGCAGAAAGATCCCATTGTGGATCCCCTCCATAGTTATTTATAAAGCACTACAGTTTGTTCAGCCAAAGGGAGTGCTTGACAGCTGAACATTTATAGTCTTCCAATTTTGAACAGAAGGTATCTAATGAAACTCAGTAAATCAGTAACTCTTGCTTAACAGTCACTGATACAAACATCTGACATGGATTTGAGGAGGCTAGAAATCTGTGTATAATAGTAATAACACTACAAGAATACTAAGGAACAATAATGCGTAGATCTTATGTAGCAATTTTCATCCATTAACCTCAAAGCACATGACTTATTAAGTATCATTATTCCCATAATACAGATGGGGAAACTGAGGCATCATACGGTGTAAAGTCATATGCCCAAGGTCACAGAGCCTAGAATATAAACCATGTCACCTGAGGGCACATCTAGACTACGTTTTAATTTCGAAAGAGGATATGCAAATTTCACGGGAATTTGCGTATCTTCTTCCGATCGCATTTTGAAAGAGGAAATTTCGAAAGTGAAAGTAGTCTGGATGCGGGGGGGGGGGGGGGGGGGGGGGGGGGGTGTTCCGAAAAAATGCAGCCAGACTACTTTCACTTTCGAAAAACCCGCTTTCAAAAAAGTGATCAGAAGAAGATATGCAAATTCAGAACTAATTTGCATATCTCTTTTTGGGAAAAAAAAGTAGTCTAGATGTACCCTTAATGCCCTATCTATTGGTACATACTGCTTCCATTATCTTCTATTTGCTCACTACAAAAGAGACAAAATATCATTAAGAATAATTTTTTTCTGAATTCTGGTGAACACCTCTGTTTGAGTGACATCATTCCAGAACCCTGTTTCTAATGGACTTCAACTTTTGTTGAGAGTTTCTGCACCAGCCTCGGATATAACTTACCAGTTTTGAAGCCATTTACACTTCGCCTGTGGATTTCAGGCAAATGATGGTTAGAAGAAAGTGAGGCAAACCAGCCTTAACTGTGGAGCAGCTGCTGACCTTATTAAATATTTGCTTTTTGGAGGCCTATCTTAGTTATATGTGTTTTCATGCTTCATGAGGTGCTTGCTGTTGCCTTCAAAGTCTCTGCCTCTCTTTGGATTATTGTGCAACTCACTCATGGTTCCAACATGTGATATCCCTGACTCCTCCAGGGTTTATATTTACACAGGCCCTTTATCAAAATTACTCAGTCCCAGGCAACATTGGGAGCATTCAGAAGGTTTTATTAAGACACTGCACACACAGAGCCCTACAGACTTTTTTATCAGTATTGATGGATTACCAACTTTAGAGGTCAGTATGATTATTCCTATTTTATAGCTGGGGAAGCTGAGGCACGGATCTTTTGCCCAGGGTCAAACCTGGAGTTTGTGGCAGAGATGGGAACAGAGCCATCCTGCTGAACTCCCAATCTCTTTAGCTACAAGATCATCCTTCTTCCTCTTAAGTACTACTTAGTTACTAATTATTAAAGTTTGATTGTAATTAGAACTGTAGCAGCTAATATTAAGGCAATGTAGAGAGGCACTGTTGTTCAGTGGTTAGAAGAGTATGACAATGTAGCTATGACGCATTAAGATTCTAATTGTGGCAATTCCTGGCTCATTTGCTGTCTTGCCATGTGACCTCAAGCAAGTCTCTTGGGATTTGAATTACTTTACCATCCTGTGAAAGGGGGATAATTCCTAACTCACGGTAATGTTTTAGAACTCTGTAGGTGAGAGTTTCCATAAATGAGCAAATTGCATATTAAATCCTTCATGCTTTCTGTCTTGCAGATGTATGTCCATTCCGGTAACGATGAGAGCCATCCGTAGAAAGGCAGAAACCATTCAGGCAGACACACCAGCCCTGTCCCTTATTGCAGAAACAGTTGAAGACATGGTGAAGAAAAACCTGCCCCCCGCCAGCAGCCCAGGGTACGGCATGACCACAGGCAGCAACCCAATGAGTGGTACCACTACACCAACAAACACTTTTCCTGGGGGGCCCATCACTACCCTGTTTAACATGAGCATGAGCATGAAAGAGAGGCATGACTCGGTGGGCCATGGGGAGGACTTCAGCAAAGTGTCTCAGAACCCTATTCTCACTAGTTTGTTGCAGATCACAGGGAATGTGGGGTCTACCATAGGCTCAAGTCCAACCCCTCCCCATCACACGCCACCACCAGTATCCTCACCAGCAAGCAACACCAAGAACCACCCGATGCTCATGAACCTCCTTAAAGACAATCCTCCTCAGGACTTCTCCACTCTGTATGGGAGCAGCCCTCTTGAAAGGCAGAACTCTTCTTCTGGCTCCCCCAGAATGGAAATAGGCCCTGGAGGGAACAAGCAAAAGAAAAAAAAATCTCGCACACCAGCAGACAAGCCCAAGCATCAGACTGAGGATGACTTTCAGAGAGAGCTCTTTTCAATGGACGTTGACTCCCAGAACCCTATTTTTGATGTCAACATGACCGCTGATACTCTGGATACTCCTCACATTACTCCAGCTCCCAGTCAGTGCAGCACTCCACCTACAACGTACCCCCAATCTATACCTCACTCGCAGCCCAGTATTCAGAGGATGGTTCGACTTTCTAGTTCAGACAGCATTGGAGCTGATGTAACTGACATCCTGTCTGATATAGCAGAAGAGGCGGCCAAGCTTCCCAGCACTAATGAGGACTGCCCAGCCATTGGGACTCCTGTGAGGGACTCTTCTAGTTCAGGACATTCACAAAGTGCCCTATTTGACCCAGATGTCTTTCAGACAACTAGTGAGAACCCGTACACTGATCCAGCCGACCTTATAGCAGATGCTACTGTGAGCCCAAGCAGTGACTCTTCCAATCACTTTTTCCCAGATGGAGTAGATTTCAATCCTGACTTACTGAACAGTCAAAGTCAAAGTGGCTTTGGGGAGGAGTACTTCGATGAGAGCAGTCAGAGTAGAGATGCTGATGATTTCAAGGGCTTTCCATCCCAGGCTTTAACTAGTTTGGGAGTGCAAGTCTTGGGGAGTGACGGGGGAGAAAATAAATTTAAAGGAAGCAGTCAGACAGACATGGTTGACTTTAGTATTATTGCAGCTGCGAGCAAAACCCTGGGGTCCTCGGACATTATGGAGCATCACAGTGGAAGCCAGAGCCCTTTACTAAATACAGGGGATTTGGGAAAGGAAAAGTCTCAGAAACGGGTAAAAGAAGGCAATGGCTCTGGAAGTAGTTTATCAGGTGCTGGGTTAGATGGTAAGCCAGGAAAACGCAGCCGGACCCCGTCCAGCGATGGTAAAAGTAAAGAAAAGCTTCCAAAGCGGAAGAAAGCGGACATAGAAGGGAAATCGCCTTCTCATAGTTCATCTAACAGACCTTTTACCCCACCAGCAAGCACTGGTGGGTCAAAATCTCCTGGAAGTTCAGGCAGATCTCAGACTCCTCCTGGTGTAGCTACTCCTCCTATTCCAAAAATCACAATTCAGATCCCCAAAGGGACAGTGACTGTTGGCAAACCTTCCCACAGCCAGTATACAAGCAGTGGCTCTGTCTCCTCCTCGAGCAGCAAAAGCCATCACAGCCATTCCTCCTCCTCTTCCTCCTCCTCCTCTTCTGCCTCAGGCAAAGTAAAAAGCAGCAAATCAGAAGGGTCTTCTGGCTCAAAGATGAGCAGCAGCCTCTATGTCAGCCAGGGTGGCTCGGGTTCAGGTCAGTCAAAAAGCTCAGCTCAGTCTGTGGGAAAGCCTGGATCCTCCCCTATCACCAAACATGGTCTCAGCAGTAGTTCTGGAGGTACCAAGGTGAAACCACAAGGGAAGCCTTCATCACTTATGAACACTTCCATGGCTAAACCAAACATTTCTCCTTCACATTCTAGACCATCAGGGGGTTCTGACAAGCTTGCCTCTCCAATGAAACCTGTTCCAGGTACTCCTCCATCATCTAAAGCAAAATCGCCTATCAGTTCAGGTTCTGGAGGCACTCATATGTCTGGGACTGGATCGGGCTCAAATATGAAATCCTCTTCAGGAATGGGATCCTCTGGATCCATGTCCCAGAAGCCACCTCCTTCATCAAACTCTTCTACAGCATCTTCATCTTCCTTTTCATCTAGTGGTTCTTCCATGTCTTCATCTCAAAACCAGCATGGAAGCTCCAAGGGCAAATCTCCAAGCAGAAACAAGAAGCCATCCTTGATTGCAGTCATAGACAAACTTAAGCATGGGGTTGTTACTAGTGGGCCTGGAGGCGAAGACTCAATGGATGGACAGATGGGGCCAAATTCCAATTCCTCAAGCCATTCTTTGTCCTCCAAACACAACATGTCTGGAGGCGAGTTTCAAGGGAAGCGGGAGAAAAGTGACAAAGACAAATCTAAAGTTTCTGTAGGATCCATTGACTCTTCCAAGAAGACTTCGGATTCCAAAAACATTGGTAGTACTGGAGTGGCCAAGATTATCATCAGCAAACATGACGGTGGCTCCCCTAGCATTAAAGCCAAAGTAACCTTGCAGAAACCTGGGGAAGGAGGTGGAGATGGCTTAAGGCCTCAAATGGCTTCTTCCAAAAGCTATGGATCCCCCCTGATCAGTGGGTCTACTCCAAAGCATGAACGCTGCTCACCCAGCCACAGTAAGTCACCAGCATACACTCCTCAAAACATAGACAGTGAGAGCGAGTCTGGCTCCTCTATAGCAGAAAAATCCTATCAGAACAGTCCCAGCTCTGATGATGGCATTAGGCCACTACCGGAATATAGCTCAGAAAAGCACAAGAAGCACAAAAAAGAGAAGAAGAAAGTGAAAGACAAAGACCGGGACAGAGATAGAGATCGTGACAAGGACCGAGACAAGAAGAAGTCTCACAGCATTAAACCAGAAAGCTGGTCTAAATCACCTATTTCTTCTGACCAGTCTTTGTCTATGACAAGCAGTGCTATCCTATCCGCTGACAGGCCATCCCGGCCAAGCCCTGATTTTTTGATTGGGGAGGAAGACGATGACCTGATGGATGTTGCTCTGATGGGCAATTAATTTTTTTTAAATAATTTTAAAAGCTCTTTAGAACCTCCACCGTCCTGTGGATTCTAGAGACAGCAAAAAAAAATTGTTAGTTTCAGAATACTACACTTCCTTTGAGGGACATGGTTTAAAAGAAAAACAGTATTCCTGAAGATATCCAAAACCTGGACAGGCTGCCTGCAAGTGCTGATTTTTCTGACTAGGGATGGCAAACCAGTCTTCTGACTGTGACCCCAAGTCTGCAGATATTTACACACATGCTGAATTTTACATGTATTAATAGTCCTAAAAGTCAAGGGGCGTAGAGTTAAGCATGTGGGTAAGTGTTTGGAGGAACAGACCCTAAACTGGTGCAGAAACATAGTTATTGTGGGAGAATCTGCTTTTTCCCCCCTCCCTTTTCCTTTTCATAATAAGTTTTTAGTTTTGAGCTAATTAAGTTAGGGCATATTTTAATGTTTAGGGCTTGTGGTTTTCTCTTTTTTTGAAGGGTGTCTGGAGAAAAGAGAAATGCTTTGCAGGTTTCTTTTGTGGAGTTTCTTCATCATTTAGTGTCTGATTCTTAGAGGTGCTGAGGACCTTCGTCTTCCATTGACATCAGCAGCTCTGCAAAAATCAGGCACTGTGTTTTGATGGACATCAGCGTTTTATTCCAGGTCAAAGTGATGAAGGATATTTATGTGGATGTTTGACCTTGCGTTTTAGCTATTTATTTATGTCTCTATTTGAATGCCTTATGCTCTTTGTTTGTTGTGCAGTCTTTATATTTAAATTGTGTGATGCAGTGTTTGAAGGAACTCTGGAAGCTTGGTTAGCTGTGGGTTAGGAAAGCTTGGAAAACGTGCAGCCACTGTAGCTTCGGTGAAGTTGGTAAAATCGAAGCATGCTTTGCCATGGTCTTAGCTGTATGCGAGGTTTAAAGGAAACAAAATTCCCCTGAATGCTGTATGTATGACCATTCACAACCTTTACAGACATACATATAGGGCCAAATCCTGCAAATGCTTAAGAATATGCTTACTTCATTCATTGCGAAAAGTCCCATTTGAAGTCAGTGCATCTGTTGTGATTCGTGTACGCAAATGTTTTGTGAAATCAGGCCTTATTTTTTTTAATCATTCTGTTGCAAAAGTGCCTGGGCCATTTTAAATTTGTGCGTGCAGCAGGTTTTTCCACAGCAGCATGGCTGGTGACACACACATGAATTCCCCAGTCCCCCGCTCCCTCTCACCCCACTTGAGAAGTTGTTAGCTCACCAATTGGTGTGAATCCTTCCTGTGCTGGTGTTAGTACTTATGTTGCTGAAAAACATGCTGAAATGTCTTGACTCTGTAAAATCTGATTGGCTGCAATAGAAGCAATAATTGCCCCGATTTACACATTTCTTTCTCTCACCAAGACTTTAAAGGAAGATGCAGGAAGGATCTGCTAGTCTCAGTCCTTGAGGATAGTAGCTGGAAGTCTATTTTATAAATGAAAGCAGTTAGGGTTGCTTTGACAGAGGAGGAGACATGGAAGAGACTTCAAACAAGGGGGTAGAGTGTACCGAAAGAGTACTGTGAACCCATCCCCTTTTAGGTATTATAGGGAAATGGCCCCACTGAGTTATGCCATTCAGTTATGCCAACCTGTGGGCTTGAGAATATCCCTTATTTTGGGTTTGCAGTTTGAAAAGATTTCAGGGTTTAGGTTTCCTTCCCACTATAGCTATTTCCAGTCTTACAGATAGTCCAGGCCCCTGATAACAGTCAGGGCACACAGCTTCTTTTTTCTGGCTCATCTAGAGCACCTGGAAAATTAAAATGCTTGTGTCTTTTCAGCAGGGTGGTGTTTATGCAGCTAGCTCTGGGCTTTTCCATTCTGTCTTCAGCTTATTTGAGGCTATATGCTGATATTGCTGTTGTCACATAGAAAGCAGGTTTGCGAATTTCTCTAGCACACACAATAGCTCTCTCTCCTTGTGTTTTCCAACCTTCATCCCTTGCTCCTCGTGGTCTGCATTCCATGGTTTCCTTCTCACCCCATACCTCCAGCTGTATGTGCTGAGGTGATAGAAAATAGTAAATAAAGTCTACACATGCAGCAAATGACATTATCTGATGCAGCATCAGAATCCTATGACTGTATGATGTCTATGAAGAGGATATAAGAAGTATAAAACAGATGACTTTATCTTGAGACCCTGCTAGAGTGTCTGGCTCTTGGAAATAGTACTTATTCAGATGGCAACAGGTTGTCATCTGCTTTAGTTCTGTTCCTCTCATTGAAGTTGCTTTATTTAAAATAATCCTTGAAAGTGCTTTGGACTGTGTGAAGGCTTAGTTGAAGCTAGCAGCACTGTTACAAAAGCAAAGCAAGGTTGGGGTTTTCAAGGAATAATTTCCTCAAGTAATAAAATGGACTGGTGTTTTAATAATATAAGACAGTGAAAAGCTTTTTAAAAAAATTGTTCAGCTCTGCAAATTAAGATTTAATTTATAAATATATTTTAAATGAAACAGCTGAATGTGTTTCCTTACTACTTACCTCCGACTCAAGTTCAGGGTTCTAAATTTCTCCTGCAGAGGGTGGGCATAATTGCTAACACCTAAAGAAATACAGGGAACAAAGTTGCATACTCTTTAAGCATCTGTGACTTTGAGTGCTGCAAGAGAGACTGAATTCTGAACTGTGGTCGTATCAGGTAAATATCTTTTCAATCCACTTATAATGCACTGTAATCCTTTCCCTTTATTTGTTTTACACTAAGTAAGGGAGAAAGACAGCCATTAAAAGTCAGGCAACAGTTGCATGATGCTTCTATTGCACTGATCAGAGATAAAGTACACTTGTCAATATTACACATACATTTTACATGTAAATGTTTGATCTTGCAAATGTTTTATTTTTAAAATATTTTGTTATTCTCTATGATATTTTACATCTTTCAGTATTGGAAAGATAAATGTGTAAACAAACAAATTTTTTTAAAAGCCAAACCTTTTAATCTCAGGTTAAGAAATGGATGTTGAGATTAAAAGAAAATGGTTCTTTCCTAAATGGTCATTATGTAAATAAATGTCTTCAGATCTGCTTTTTTGTGGGCACCCATGTAAATACTTCCTGCTAATTTTTCATTCTTTTTCAATGTAGAGTGTACTTTCAACTTTTATGGAAATACTGCAAAAAACCCCAACATGTTTATTTACATGCAAATACATTTCTTTGGTAAAAATATTGTCTTGTCTCTATTTAAAAGCATTTTGCTTCCCAAGACCTGTCTTAACTTCCAGGTGTGTAAGTCACCACTCTTACCAAAAATCATTTTAGAAATCAGAGATTGCTCTCATCCTGTCAGTGAAACCCCGGTTCTGACAGTACCTCACACACTGTCCACTGCTCTGGTGGCATATAGGAGCCAGAACTTGTTCAGCAAGATGCTCGGGGAGAATTCCCCTGGCTCAGGTACACAATAGGACTGTCTCCTTTGTATGCCTTGGTGCCAGGGGCATGCTAAGACCATCTCCATAGTGTAGGGGCATCAAAATTTGTCCTGTGGGCTGCCTAGCAAGAGTCTCAGCCAGGCTCCCTGTCTGCCCCACCTCCATATTGCTCAGAAAAGCTGGCTGCAGGGAAAGCCAGGGGAAGGTGGGAGAGGCTTTGCACGCTGCCCCCGCCCCGACAGTCTCGCAGCTCCCAATGGCCATTTTCCAGGCAATGGAAGTAAGGAAGGATATTCAGAAGCGGGTAACTGACTAATCGTGTACTCGATACAAATTGTATTGCATACATGATTAGTTGATAAGCTGCTGTTCTGCGGTTTAAATGTAGTAGGAGCCAGGTGTGCAGGCAGCCCAATTCCTAATATATTTAAACTGCAGAGCTGTAGTGGGAGTAGATCCCCTAATCCAGCTCTGCCTTTTAAATGCAGAATTGCAGCATGGGTGGCTCCCAGAGCCAGCACGAGCCAAGACTGAGCAGTCCCGACTCATACCGGCTCCAGGACCACGGCATGTATTCGCTAATGATTTGTGCCTTTCATGGTTAACCCTCTCAAGTGAAAACTGATAGCCTAAGTAATACAAGTCTACAAGGACTTTATCATTTAATTTTGTTAGTACCCCCAATGTGCTGGGCACTGTATTGTGCATAAAAAGAAGCACAGTCCCTGTTCAGAATTGCTAAAATCACTGGAAGGGACCAGGAATTATTGTAATTAATTTGACATTAGGGAAAGGAGAACTCCTGTTAGCTGGCAACTTGCTTAGTTCTAGCAGGATGTTTTGTGGAGACATGCTTCCACAGAGAAAGCTAATCTACTGGATTAATCTGTTCTGTACACAAAACTCCAGTGTAGTCCAAGGGTCACCAGGTTGTGGTGGCTTGTCAAACAGATGCGTGCCATTTGCTTAGGAGTAAGATGCATCAGATACAGAGCAGTAGTCTAGTCTGGTATTAGCATTGGTCCTTTAAAGTCCTTTAATTACAAGCTTATGTTAGTTTTTGATCAGCTTCATCTGTCTCCTGTAAACTACTATGGTGCTTAGGTGGTTCCACACCCTGTTGTACAGTCTCAAGCCTGAGATTTGTTACTGCCCATGATCCACCACAGGTTAAAATAGGGGTCGGCAATAATTTTAAAAGGGGGCCACTTTGCAATTTTTTGAAGTCGTGTCATTCTGCTTCCCGCTCTCTCCCTGCCCCCCCTCCCACCCCCAGAGGAGGGATCTTGGGCGGAAGGGGTGAGGCCAGGACACCAGCGCTCCCCCACCTGCAGACCCTGATTGGCCTGGGAGTGGGGGAGCGCATCTTCTCCTGCTGCCAGGGGCCTGGGTCCCTAAAGGGAACTGCTAGTTGTTCAGATCTGTTGGTGTTTTTCTGGGAGGGAGGGGGAGCAAAGGCATCACACACTCCCCACCCCCAGGCCAATCAGGGCCTGGGGACAGGGGAGCGCGCAAACTCTCGGTCCCTGCCAGCGGCATGCAGCACTTAGGCTACGTCTACATCGCAGGCTTCTTGGTTCATTCTAAGCGCTGCATGTCCCTGGGAGGGGAGGAGACTTCATGTGCTACTCAGGCCCTGATTGGCCTGGGGTGGAGGAGCAGCAGGGCGTCTATGGGCAGGATCAACCCGCTTGACAGGCCGGATCTGGTTCGTGGAGGCTCTTTCGCCTACCCCGGGTTAAAATCTTCACACTTGAACAGGATACATATGGTCTGATCCTCTGATCTTGTGTCACTCTAGTGCAGGGGTGGGGAGCCCCAGGCGCGGGCCAAATGCAGCCGTTGGCTTGCCTAACTCCAGCCCCTGAAGCTCAGGGGTGCCCCCCAGCATCAGGGTGCCCCTCACTGACACTTCAGCCCCCCCTACAACATTCCCCCTGTCAGGCAGCTGCACATAAAACCTACTAGCCTGGACCCCCGTAGGCACTGGTGTGGGAGGGGAATGTGGGAGGGGCCACCACCAGTGAGGGGTTTTTTGTTTTTTCATCTGGAGTGTGGCCCCCGACCCAAAAAGAGATTCTCCAGCCTTGCTCCAGTGCTTTTCCTCGTGCTTGGACTCTGGGGCTGTGTCTAGACTAGCCAGTTTTTACGCAAAAGCAGCCGCTTCTGCGCAAAAACTTGCCAGCTGTCTACACTGGCCGCT
>JANRFK010006689.1:9738340-9769499 GCA_030068395.1 Apalone spinifera
AGGTGCTGCAAGACTATTAGTTGTTTAAGTTTTTGAAAAGTACTGTTAAGTACATGCTAGTAGGAACCTTCTGTGGGGAATATTTATTTGGTGCTGCGGGGAAACTTTCATACTTTTGTCCTACCTTTGGGTGTTCTTATGGATTAGCTGATGATGATGGATGCACCAAAACAAGATTAATATGATTCATTGTAGAAGTGATGCTTTTTCTGAAAACGTGTGCATCACAAAACTGGAGGGGGGGGCAGGAAAGAAATGGAAAAGATAAAAGTAAGCAAAGTGTTAAAGGACTATTTGAAACTTAAATTCATGTATTTCCAGGTACAGGTGAGAAATCTGCAGAATGTTTAGGAGCGAATAAGGTGATGGGGAAAGAGTAAAAGTGCTATCCAAAACTTTAATTAGTTTCAGAGCTGAAAGAAGTGTCTTGAAACATTGTTTCTTTGAGTGTATTTTCATGGCTTTAAGTTTATTGTTAGTAATACCAGGGCATGGATGCAGTGCTGTGGTTTTGTTAGTGGAGATTAGACATTGGCAGTGCTATCATAAAAGTGTTCTTTGTAGCAGTAAAGCCTGGTCAGCATTGGGAGTTTAGGTTGAACCTAGCCGCATTAGGCTTTTTTTCCTAAACAATGAGTCCACGCTACCAAGCCTGTTCTGTCAAATTTAAGGGCTGTTAAAATTGATTCCTGTTCTGCTTTCATGAGGAGTAACTGCTACCTTTGGTCTTGCATGGTCGACTTTATGGTAGTGCAGACACAGCACTGTAAAAGTCAACGTTCTTGGCCTCTGGGAGGTGTCTCTCACAGTGACCGCTCTGGAACTCCTTTCAACTCTACGGCTCTCCAGGTGAACAAGCAAAACTCCAGGAAAACTTGAATTTCATTTCCTATGTGGCTGGCAGACCTCAGAGCAGGAAGCACACCTGACCATGAGTTCCCAGGGTTGCAGAAGAGCACAGGCATGGAGCATGCAGGAGATTATGGATGTTGTTATTGATTGGGGTGAGGAATCTGTTCTCACGGAACTATGAACCAGCAAAAGAAACACAAGTATCTATGCCAAGATCACAAAGGGTATGGAGGAAAAAGGCTCTGCTAGGGACACCCAGTGGTGCATAGGGAAAATAAAGGAGCTGAGGCTGTTGAACCAAAAGGCAAAGGAGGCAAATGGATGGTCTGGAGCATTGCCACAAACATGCCACTTCTCCGAGCAGTTGCATGCAATATGTGTGGGAGGGGAACCCGACCAGCTTCCCTAGCCAGTCCGTGGATTCCTTCCAGGACATGCAAGCAGCCTCTGGCAGCAGCGTGGAGGAACAGCATGGTGGTGGAGGAGCAGAAAGGTGAGCGGAGTGACCAAGGTCACTGAGAGCCAAGAACTTTTTATAATCCCCCTCCTCCCAGGACGTGTCTCAGCTGGGCACTGATCCCAAGGAGAACACTTCTTGTGAGTTCCAATTATTTTAGCTTGCTAAAAGTGGGTTAGAGCAATAATTGGGAGTGATCTGTGGCAACCACTGTGCCTACATGGGGGGCAGATCCCTGGAATAGCTAGTTAATGTGTCTGGAGATGGAGTGGGAATCCCCCCTGCACATCCCCATAAAGCCCTCATAGAGGAATTCTTCAATCCTTCTCACAAGGTTTCTGGGGAGGCCTGCCTTATTCCGTCCTCCACGGTAGGACACCTTTCCACGCCAAGCCAGTAGTAAGTGGCCTGGAGTCATTGCAGAACAAAGCATTGCAGCATTCAGTCCGGGTTTCTGGCTACATTCAGTCAGCATTTGTTCCCTGTCCCTATGTGTGATTCGGAGAAGACAGATGTATTATATGGCAACCTAGGTGAAGCAGGGAAGGCTATTAGCTGATGCCTCTACAAAACCTCCGTTTGCTCATCCCAGAAGCGTGGCTTGAGACCCAGACCTCCTCCCTCCTGCCTGCTCCTGCAGGAAGGGAAAGTTGCACTCTCCTGGCAAACGAGGAGAGAGGATGCTGCACACATGGGCGCCATGTGACCTCTGCCCTGCCACCATGCCCAGACCCCTTTCTCCTCCTTCCCTGCAGGCTCATGCCTTGGCCTGTCCATTACCGTGCTTATCACAAATAGAGTCCAGCTGCTCTGTGGTGTACCTGCCGTAAGGTGCCCACCTAAGCATCTCTGTGTCTTTATACATAACACATCCCTATTGCCTTTTAGACAGACCTTCATTTTATTTGAACAGATTTGATTTTACAGTCTACAAGGGATCTCTTGCAAAGTCTGCCCTTCGCTTTTCGTTATAGTGGGAACAGCAGTCATCATGCTGTGTGCTCCCCCAGCCCCACCAGCTGTCTACCTGGCACAAATCTACAGGTGAAAACGGACTAGGGAAGAGATGTTCAAGGAGTGCAAACAGTCTGCCAACTTGGACAGGGAGCGCGTAAGCGAGTGGAGGAATGCGCTGCTGGAGGAGATGCACACAGAGCATCAGAAAAGGAGAGCATGCAGGGAATTGGAAGTGAAGCACCAGGAGAAGGTGTTGTCCATGGACCACATGGCGGCTTTCCAGGACACCTACCTGAACAGGCACCTCTCCCCCTCCCCTTGCAGTCTAATGCTCTCTCCTCACCAAGTTCCATCTCCTCCTCTCCCATGGCCGTTGGAATGCAGGAAGGGTGGGGACGTGGAGAAGTCAAGGGCAGCCTCACACTTAACCTTCAGGGATGTGTCCTGAAGCAAAAGGCTGTGCTTCTCACAATTGTGATGTACACGCACGCATGCGCACGCATGCGCACACCCCCCCGCCCCCCGAAGCTCCCGCCCTGGACTCCTTTTCTGTCCCTGCTCTGTTCCTGAAATAAAAATGCAGGATTTCTGAACAACATCTCTTTATTGCTTGTATGGAAGGGGTGGGGGATTACAGGCAGGCACACTGAATGCAGGAGCCCCTTGCTGAGTGTAGGGATGTGAAAGGTTAACTGATTAACCAGAAAGCATCACCCTTAATGGGTGGTGTTTACTGGTTCTGAATAACCAGTGGGGGCCACTCCAGCCCCGGGACCCGCTTGCTGCGGGCAAGGGGCTGTCCAGCCTGTCCCTTTGTAATTGGTTAACCAGTTAAACATAATGTTTAAGCGCTTAACTCCACTGACCCATAGAAAAATCAGTTGGGGGCTGCACACAAGGGAAAAGCAAAGTGAGAAGCCCCTTACTGAGAAGGAGAAAGAGACCCCCCCCCACACACATATATATTCCCCTCGCACACCAGAGCCTAGGGGGGCCCAGGCTAGTGGATTTTTGTTTGCTCCAGTCCGGCAGGTGGGTGGCAGAGGGGGTGGAGCTCCAGCAGGGACTCTCCAATGCTGAGCCTTGAGGTCTGGATGCAGGCAAGCTGCGGGCTGCATTTGGCTTCCAGGCCTGAGGTTCCCCAGCCCTGGCTTAACCAATGATGCAGGATTTTACATCCCTAGTTGAGAGCAACATGCATGACTCTCAAAAATGGCCATTCATAAAACTGTCTTTCAAAGCCTCTCTGGTTTGCACTGCCTCTCCCTATGCTCTCTCCTTACTGGCCTGATATCTGGCTGTTCAAAATCCCTGGCTAGGCTGTATCTCAGTATCCTGCCCTAACAGATACATTTCCCCCTTGCTTTCACAAATATTATGGAGCACCCAGCAGGCTGCCGCCACAATGGGAATGTTGCATTTGCTGAGCTCTAACCTAGTTAGTAGACAGCAGAACCTTCCCTTGAATGCCCAAAAGCACGTTCTACCATCATTTTGCACTTGTTTAGCATGTAGTTGAACTGCTTCTTGCTGCAGTCTGGGCTGCCTGTGTATAGCTTCATGAGCCACAGGAGCAAGGGGGAAGCTGGGTCACCAAGGATCACTATCGGCGTTTTAATGTTTCCGACTGTAATTTTCTGATCTGGGGGAAAAAGTTCCAGCTTGCTGAAGAGGCGGGAGTTCCTAAAGATGCTTACATTGTGCACCTTTCCCAACCATCCCACATAGATGTTGGTGAAATGGCCTTTATGGTCCTGCAGCACCATCGAGAAATACCCGTTGTGGTTTATGTACTCCTTTGCAAGATGGCCCAGTGCCAAGATGGAGATGTGCATTCTATCTTTCTACCCCTGCCACAGTTAGGGAACCCCATCGCAGCAAAGCTCTCCATTACGTCGTCCACATTTCCCAGAGTCACTATACTCCGTAGTAGAATGGCATTGATTGTCTTGGCTACTTGGATCACAACTAGGGCTGTGTTTAATATACAGGTTTAAATGGTTAACCGAGGCGCCTGGGCTCTTCGGTTAATCTTCATGATTACACAGTCCCCCCCATCCTCTGCACTTCTGCCTCTGTATCAGAGGCAGCAGTGTGGGGCGGGCAGAGGCAAGTGGGAGCTAGTGCTTGCAAGGAGCTGGCTTTTAAGCCATTTCCCTGCATGTGCTGGCTCCCGTGGAGATGTCTGATCTTCCTTCCCCTCCCCCCCCTTGCGCTGCTGCTTCTGATTCAGCAGAGGCAGCAGCATGGGGGAAAGGGAGGTGGCTCCATTGGATCCCACGTGCACCAGCTTCCATAGAGCCATCCCCGTGTGTAAACGTGTAACCACTGAAATTTACACATTTTTTAAAAACCCCACTTTTTAACATCACTAATCGCAGCAGCCCCCGCTGTAGATTGTCCCACTCCAAATTGATTCCCAGCTGACCAGTAGCAGTCTGGTGTTGCAAGCTTCCGCAGGGCAATTGCCACTTGCTTCACTGTTGGAGCAGGTCTTTTTCTGGTGATCTTGCACTTCATGGTGGGGGAAAGCAATTTGCTGTATTCCATGAAAGGGGCCTTACACATGCAAAAGTTTTGCAGCCTCTGATAATTGTCCCATACCTGCATAACAATGCAGTCCCACCGGTCTGTGTTTGTCTGAAGGCAGCAGACCTGGCCTGCCACTGTGTCCAGGGAATCAAGTGCTGGCGGCATTTGAAATTTGCTCAAGTTAGGTGCCTCACAGAAGAGTATGTTCGTGGCCTCCTGAGATTCTTCCTCGTTCCGGTGGACCCTGGATGTGCTCTGGACATAGTCCAGCATTAGGCGCACCAAGGTTAACATGATCATCATGATGCTCAATGGGATCAACAGTGGATTCCATGCTTTGCTTACACTGCTATGGTGTCTGTGAGGATAACCCATAAGAGAAAAAGGGGCATAAAAAAACTGTTTGCCTTTGGTCTTAAGCGGGAGGAAGGAAGAAACAAGTGCATTATGGGCAGCTGACAACATATACCTAGAACCACCTGCTGCACAGTTTTGGTCCCAGCGTGCCCCAGGAGTATAACCCAGAATGTAAAGGGTGCAGATACTGTGGGATAGTTATCCAGATTGCCTTGCTCTCAAAGTCGACAGTAGCCACCCTACTGGGGACCAGCTACTATGCATGCCGTTGAATTCTTGTGCACAATGGGAATATTGACCTTAATAAATTCAACCTTATCTCTCAGTGTAGACATGGCCTTAGCAATTTTGCTACTTTAAGAGCATAATTTCTATTTGTTGACAAGAAAATGTTTTAATATTTAATGTGTTAATATAATAGATCATATAAGCAGACCTGGAGGAGAGCTCTAAGCTGAAAAGCTTGTCTCATCAACAGAAGTTGAGCCAATAAAAGATATTACCTCACCTACCTTGTCTGTTTAATATCCTGGGATTGCCATGGCTACAACAATGGTGTGTGGGGGTGTGTATGTGTATAAAATGGGCAGTCTTGCAAAACAGTATGTAGGCTGGAAATTGCTGTTTCCTCTTCAATTATGGAATATTGCAAGATGAACAAAGATTGTACTGGTTTGAATGTTTGTTTGATTACTGCTACGTAGCTCTGAGTACCTCAAAGTTAGGCTATGTGTACACTTACACTTAGGTTGGCAAAACTTATGTGTCTCAGTCGTGTGTAAAAACCACCCCTCAAGTGACATAAGTGTTACTGGTTTAAGTGATAGCGTGCACTGTACTGTTGCTTGTTGAAGTGGTTTTTTTTTTTAATGTTGACAGAAAAGCTCTCTCCCATTGGCAGAGAGTGGCTACGTGAGTGATCTTACAGCAGCTCAGCTGCATGGGTAAAACTGCCGCTGTAAGTTCACTAGTGTAAACATGACGATGGAACTTGGAATTCAGTGTGAGTTAATGGGACCCTTACAGAATGAAGCTCTACCCTGAAAGGCAGTGTGTCACAGAGCTGCGAATACTAATGATGAACATCTTTTAAATAAGTGAATTGTTGAGTTTGCTCAGTTATTCAGACTTAATATACATCTTTTTTTAAACTGTACAAACAAATTCTTGAATTTGCTGTGAGTTTTAAAATACGATCTAGGCTATATTTGGGAATGGTCTCTTACGCTGGTAAAAACGTACATTAATAAGATATTGGCTGTATTTCCTAAACGTGCATTTCAGATGGATAGTTCATAACAACATATAAGCAGCTATTCATTCCAGTAAGAATGAAAGTCTTTATTTTAAATGAAAGAACGAACCCTTTGGCATGACAAGCTGAAAAGGAGCATATTTAGAATAAGCTCTTAATGGGAGGTGCAGCCACCACAAAGAAAATAACAACTTACAATAGGAAAGCAAATTGAAAAAAGAAAACATTACCCAAACTAACTTCTAATTTTTTTGGCTGTGTTTTTATTATAGACTAGAAGACTTACCCGGCATGGTCCGGGTCTAGCTTGGGGGAGAGGGAGGGAAGCTGCACAGACCACCCATCAGTGCTCCCTGGGACTGGCCTGGAGTAGGGATGTACAATGCCATTTAATTAGTTAACCGGTTAACCAATTAAACGTGGGGACTGCTCCAGCCCTTACTAGTTAAGCATTAACATAGTTAGCTCAAGGGTGGGTGGAGGCTGCACAGGCCGCCTGCCACCACTTACCAGCTTCTCCTTGAGGCTAGCCCAGGGCAGTGGGTGCCACATGGGGGCTGGCAGCTGCTCCCTGGAGCAGGCCAGGACAGCAAAGGTAGTACTGCCAGCCAGCAACTTATCACTGCAGTGCTTGCTGTCCTTCTGTGGTCGTGTGAATATAACTGTCCCAGTTGCTACCATGCCCCCTCCCTTTCACTTGATATGAAACAATCGCATTCCACGTAGCGATGTAAAAGGTTAACCAGTTACCCCCTAACTATTAGTCTTACCTGGATACTTACCAGGTAACCAGTTAACTGGAGGGCCTGATGAGCTCTAGGCACTCTGCTCTCCCTTTACATCTCTCAACTTGCTCCTTCCTTGAAACCTATATTAGCAAAAATACAGCCATTAACCATCACAAAACATTACGTGAGAAGGCAGTGCTCTGAGGCAGAGGATTCTTACGGCATGTTTTGTGATGTCTTTGTTTATGAATGCTCATGGAGGCAGCTCTTTTTCTGCAAGCAATGATAGAAGTATTGTCATAGGGCAGAGCTAGAAGATAGAATGGGGGTTCAGCTGGATTGGTGCTCGACTCTGGAAAATTCTTAGTACAAACAATAGTTTAAGCTGCTCCCAAGCAGGACTGTGTCTTCTGAGTTTTGTGCAGCTATGAGCCACACTGTTGACACCTAAATAATTATAGGCTGAGAAAATGCTATGGCATTGGACTTAGTCTTCAGTATACCCTCCGAAATAAAAGCCAGCCTTTCCAGCTTCCTCAAAGAGAGTCAGTCCAGAGACTCCAATTAGTGGGAGTTGTTTCTGGCCATACCAAGAAAGATTCTAAACTTGGATATCTGTGGCAATAAGCGGGTCATCCACAATAACCCTTCATTCTAGAGCAGGAGAAGTACAACTTAATTGTCTTCTTAGAGTCCGTTGTCTATTAATATTTCAGATTCAGAATATTATTCTTCCTTCCAACTGTTTTAATGGCCCACACATCTTTTAGGCCTTGTCTGGAGTCAGATCTGCTATGAAATGGTGCAAATGGAAATAAAAACTAGTATTTCAGCTGTCTCAAAATACAGTTGCAAACTATTTTATTCTGCATCTAGAACTTTCTTCCAAGCAGAATCATCTAAATTTACTTTATACTTCATCATCATCTCAAATCTTCTAAGGTCACTCTCTCTTCAGTATTCCTTGCTTAAGATCATCCTTTCATCATCTAGTGGTGTTTCCAAATCTGAGCTCTGGTTGGCCTCCTGAAATCCAGAACAAACACTTTCTCTAGTTTTCTTTGGTCACTATTGCGTGGCTCTCACTCAGCCTTTCTGTCATTTTCAGGCCTGATTTTTTAAATGGATTAGCTATTGCCTGAAGAGTTTTCTCCCTCCAGGTGAGATGTATCTAGTGGAAAAAAATAACTACTGATTATTTCTATAATCTCAAATAGGTTTTGGACACCTCAGAAATAATCTTTAGACCTTGAGTAATTCAATCTACTGAAATGCAGTGAGACAAACTGAAAAAGGAATACCAATAAATTTTAGGATCTCACTATTTGCCCCCTTCGCTCCTCTACCCAGAAAAATAAATTAATGTGTAGCCAATGGTGTATATACTAATTATTGTCTGTTGTATCACATAATAGGAAAAGAAGAGAAACAATTGTTGGCATGCTACCGAAGGAAGCTAAACGATAGAGCAGAAGTTTGCAGTCATTAGGTGGTGTTCCTGAGTCATGTAACAGCATTGGCTTTTGTCAGCTCTCAGTGAATAACATAAAGTTATTAAACAGTTATAAAAATGGAGAGTAAGTGGCAAAAGCATAAATGTAAACAGTCCTGAGTAAGGCCTCACCATCCTGCTGCCCTTCTTTCCTATATATTTCTGTTTTTAAGTTTATCCTAAGACTACCAAAATAGACTTTTCGATGTCTGTATGCTCTCTTCCCTCCTTCCCAACAAAAACAAACAAAACGTAAGTGTTTTGAGGACCTTAGGACTCAGTTTGTTGGCTGACTCATGTTAAAATCCTTCTATGTTTTATAGGTAGGTGAAGCGTCTGGTGGAAGCTCAACAGGTTATTTAACCTGTTGAGAGTTTATGCATAACTCAAATGTGACTCTGATGCTGAGGAGATACAGTGACCACGCTACATCCTCTAACAAAGAGCTAAGTGGAATTTAACCCGATTCAGAAGCAAAATGAGTTTAGATGAGCTATGGGAGGACTAGGAAGGATTAAACAGGAAGTCTTGGCATTTTGCTAGCGTGACTGGGGTAATCGGCAGTAACATGAATTGCCTCCTATTCATCACCCTTGTGCAGTAATGTCCAAGTTTTACGCTGGATGTCACGTAGGCAACTTGCCAAGAGCCTGAGAATCTTGTGTATTTTGCATGTGAACAGGACTTCTAGTAAAGTTTGTGCACGCCCAAAATATGTTTGAATCTTGCTTGAGGTTTACTGAATTTTCCCCAGGTTTCAGTTTACTATTGATTTAAAGCCTGCTCTCTATCAGCTTTGTCCTCATGTTGCTGTTAGAGACCACGTGCAATGCTTTATATATCCCTGCTGCAGTATGTCAAACTATTGCTTGTCCTTCCAGATGCAGATTATAAGGGCTTTAAAGGTGGTAGGGAGCTGAGAGTTGTACTAAGAAAAAGCATGCACCTTGATTGACCTCAGTCCTCTTGCCCCAGAGTCCATCCTCAGATGTCTCAAGCACCTTTTGCCACCAAAAAAGGTGCTTTTTTTTTTTTTTTTTTTTTTTTTTTTTTTTTGGAAGAAACAGATTATTTGCATCCATTTCAGTCTGGCTTCAGGCCTGGTTTTGGAACGGAAACTGCCTTGGTTGCCCTGGTAGATAACCTATGCCAAGAGAGAGACAGGGGGAGTGCATCCCTGTTGATTCTCTTCGATCTCTCAGCGGCTTTCGAAACCATTACCCATGGTATCCTTCTGGAGTGCCTGGTGGAACGCTTTCAGAAGTTGGAGCTAGGGGGCAGCTGCTCGACCTTGTGGCAGTTGTGCTACGGGGTCCCGCAAGGTTCCATCTTGTCCCCTTTTTTGTTTAACATCTATATGAACTGCTGGGAGAGGTTGTGAGGAGACTTGGATGATGGTGCCATCAATATGCAGATGACACCCAACTCTGTTTCTCTGTGACATCGGATCCAGGTGTGGCGGTGACTAATCTGAAGCTGTGGCTGGAGGCGGTGATGGACTGGATGAGGTTGAATAAGCTCAAGCTGAATCCAGATAAAACTGAGGTCCTACGAATCAGGAAGCCATCTGCTTGGGAATGTGGTGTGTTACCTGTTCTGGATGGGGTCACACTCCCCCTGAAGGAGCAGGTATGCAGCTTGGGAGTCCTGCTGGACCCTTTTCTAACATTTGAGAATCAGATTTCCTCAGTGGCCAGAAGTACTTTTGGGAAGCTTCGGCAGATCCGCCATCTGCCTAAGAATGACCTTCCTGAGTAAGAATGACCTGGCCACGCTGATTCATGCTCATGTTACATCCTGATCGGACTACTGCAATGTATCGTACGTGGGGCTGCCTTTGAAGAGTCTTCGGAAACTTCAACTGGTCCAGAATACGGCTACTTGAGTTTAACTAACACGCGCTATACAGAGCACATCATGCTGGTGCTCCGGCAGCTCCACTTGCTTCTGGTAGGCTTCCAGGCACAATTCAGGGTCCTGGTTATGACCTATAAAGCCCTAAATGGTTTGGGACTGAGGTGCTTGAAGGGCTATCTCCTCCTCTATGAACCTGCCTGGGGATTAAGGGCAGCTGGGGAGGCTCTGCTCTGTGTTCCTCCACTTATGGAGATAAGGCTGACATCTACACGGAGCAGGGCCGTCTCAGCTTTTGCTCCCAGGCTATTGAACTCCCTCCCCTGGGACATTCGCCTGGCGCCAACGCTGGCATTGCCTGTGCTTTTTCTGGTGTTTGTGTGTGTGTGTATGTGTAATAGGTTTTATGCCCTCGCTTTGTGGTCTTTTATTTCCATTTTTATATATTGTGGTTTTAAAATTTTGTAAGCCACCTCGAATATTTTAAATAGAGAGGCAGGTTGAAAATATTTTAAATACATTTTACATAAAATGAATACTTGCAGACTGCTGACAACTAAAGTGCAGACACTAGCAAATGACCTTTTTGGGGACAAATACAGGCAGCTGAGCAGTAAGCATGTGTGCGTGCATGGGTTCTCAGAATTGTTCTGATTGCAGCACAGATGTGTTCCCTTTAAAAAAAAAAAAAAGTGGATGTTGATATTGATAATATTCCAGAATAGATTTTCTGTTCTGGAAAAGCTAGTGTGCTTTTTATTTTAAATTTTGTTTTGGTAGGAGTGGGAGGGGTGAGGGAAGAATGTGGGAAGAAGAGCCATGTATTTGGAATTAAGGCCTTTGCTTGAATAAAGGTAAAGTGAAGCACAGGCATGTACTACAAGTGTCATGTTACATGATTATCCACTGAACATCTTTTTAGATTCAGCAATGACCTCTCCCTGGTGACTGCATATTACTTCTCCTGTTTAGGGCCTTTGACACATAAGTAAATGGTCATTTTTCTTGCTTATTACTGAAACAGGCTTCCACGTTGTGTGCTGGGCTCATTTTGTTTTGGATTATGCATACAGTATTCAATTGAGGCCTAAGACTTATCAGGTAATTTGTTTTCCTTTTCCCTGCTGGATTACCATGCTACTTAATTTGTTCAAACTAATTTAACCCCATTATGTAAGTGATCTTGATATGCGTTTTTGCCATATGAAAGTGGTATGGTGCATTTAATGTTAGTAATATACTGTGTCATAAATCTGCATGTGGCTGGATCATTTGTGTGTTTTTACCTTAACCTGTTGATCTTTCAGTTGGAAGTACACTTTCAAATGCCCAAATTTGAGAGACTCGGCTAACTTGCCCTGTCTCCTCCTGGCACCCCATGTAAACCATGTTAATTAAGGGGACCATATCACCACACTTGTTTTACTTCCTATCAAATGCACCAGTAATAGCAACATCAGCATATCTTGGGTCATGGGATTAGTGAGAATTTGTGATCCTCTTCTGGTTCTCTGTTAGCAGAGTATAAAGCACTAGGCCTTACAGCAATAGATTGCCTAGGGTTTTGCCTTTCTCAAAAGGGATCATTGTTTGAATTGTATGTATTATGTAGTATACAACTTGGAGACCTACCAAAGTCAAATAACTTCGACAGGTGAAATTTTGGCCTGAAAATGCTGGGCCTTTTCTCTTAGATACATTTTAATATCTGATTATACAATATTTAATGGAGAACTATTGGAATGTTATTGCAATTGTTTTGAAAAAACAAATGGTAATAGGAATACACATGGTAAGCTCAAACACTATGGTAGTGGATGATCCATAATGTATTTCACAGGGAAAGCCCTGTCCCTGCGAAGTTAGGATCAGGAAGTCTAATCAGCTGAATGGTAAAGAATAAAAAGGAAATCTACTGGGAATACTGTATTTATGGCTTTTTGTGTGTGTGTGTGTGTGTGTGTGTGTGTGTGTGTGTGTGTGTGTGTGTGTGTGTGTGTGTGTGTGTGTGTGTGTGTGGTTTCATTTACAATGAAATAGACATTAATAGGTAACTGCCTACGTAAGTAGTGACCACTCTTGTGAGTTTTTTAAAATTAATGAAGAGCTAGTTAAGTGTCTCCAAAATGGCCTTAATGAAGGGATGTAAGAGTTATTTTCTGTACTTGATGTTTCTCCAAAATGTACTTAAAAATATAGTAGCTGGTTTTGACCTATGTGGCATTTGGATATGCTAGTTATCTTTGTGCATGGAGAACTTTGAATTAAGTATTTTAATTTAGTACCAGATACAACTTCTGGTAAAGACAAAGTTGATTAGCTATAAGCTTCTGCCTCCTTGGTTTCTGCCACCAAGCTGCTTTGGACTCCAACCTGTATTCTTCCAGGGCTGTCCTCTGGAAATCATTCAGATACACATTTTCCCCAGCTTTGAATCAACTGCAAACAATCTGGATCACTAAAGACAATCAACGTACTCAACATCAGTTTTTTCTCATAACCTCGGCCTTAAAATGGCTGCATTGAGAATGCCGGTATTTTTGATAGAATGTTTTGCTTCTGGAAGGTGTGCTAGGAACCACAGTGTGTGTTGAAGGAGAAAATTTAAATTGCACTCTAGACACCCTCTCTTTCCCCGTCAAGTGCAAAAAGAATGAGAAGTCCAGCCCATGAAAGCTTGTGCCCAAATAAAATTCGTTAATCTTTAACGTGCCACAGGACTCCTTGTTGTTTTTGCTGAAACAGGCTAACATGTTCCCCCTCTGAAACCAGGCAAGTACATACCACAATTTGGATTAACAGCTTTCTAAATACAGTGATATGATCTTGAATTCTGGCATGTTAAAAATCTGGCTTCCCCCGCCCCCAGATACATACGCAAGTTCTTTACAATGCATTTATTTCCCCGTTTAGGGAATCAAATGCTTTTGGCATTGTTATCTCTTAGGGCTAGTCTACACTAAAAGTGCTATAGCCATATAGCTACCCCACTGTGATGCTGTAGCACGTCATATTATGACGACGCACTCCGTCAATGGTAGAGAGCTTTTCTGCTAGCATTATAAAATCACCTCTTTGGAGGTGGTAGCTGTGTTGGCAGGAGAAGCTCTCCTGCCAACATAGCATTGTCCACACCAGCCCTTAGGTTGGAGTGACATATCACACATGAAGGTATCTTAGGCTTTGTCTATACTACCTTTAGGTGAATAACATAGTTGATGTTTTTAGGTCTGCTTACTGCGGTAAGTCGACAGCTGATGCTCTCTTGTTGACTCTGCCTATGCTTCTTGTTTTGGTAGTATACCAGAGTCAATGAGAGAGTGCTCAGTGGTCGATTTAATCACAGCTATACTAGACACAATAAATCAACCGCCACTGGATCAATTGCTACCCATTGATCCAGCTGGTAGTGAAGACATGCCCTTATTTGCACTCTTGATTGACATACATTTTACCAACATAATCTGTAGTGTTGACAAGCCCTTACAAATTTGACCAAGAAGCCTCTTTGCAACTTACTTGGTAAATCACTGACTCCAGGCTGGCTATACAGGCATGAATGAAGCATCTTTCTCTGATACTTTTAATCACCGGTGATCTTTGTAGGGAAATCAGTCTTTCCGAATAGACGGTCAAATCACTTTTACTCATCAACCTGTCACTTGCATGTTGAGTAAATTGCATATTAAACTATTTTTAGGAATAATAAGGTTATGAGAAGCCTCAAGGACTAGGGTCTGTTTCATATGACTTAGTTATATGAAATGCCAACTTTGGGTTTGGCATTTTCTGGCCTGCTTCTGGTTCTAAGCCAGGCTGCTTTCTGATGTCCACTGCAGGTGGGAGGTGCGATTCCCAGTCTGACCAGGCATGCACACTAGTTCTGTTTGAACTAGAGCACTAAAAACAGCAATGGGGTGTTGCAGCAGGGATGGTAGCAAGGGCTAGACACCTGATCCCAAGCCTAGGTGCCTAGCTCTAATTGCTGTCCATGTCACAGTATCCACACTGTTACATTTTCCATACTAGCTCAAGCAGAGCTACCACAGATTAGTCTGACCCTCCAGTGAATTGAACTGTTCAGCTGCATTGTAGACGTAATCTGCATCTAAAGAGCCTGTGAGCATGGGGAGTGTGGAATAAGGATAGTTCTCTATGTAGCTGATAGTCAGATTCCTATTCCCTGGTCCTAATGACACACCTGCTTAGAGAGGATGCCAAAACAGACGGCTATTGCCAGAGCTCGGCAGAGCAGCTGCTTTATTCAGTAGACCATCATTTTCCTCAGAGATCTTATGCAGATTAAACTGGGTGGAAAAAAGAAGTCCCTGGGAAACTGGAAAACATACATGAAAAGCTCACCCAGTCTGAACTGCTTGTGTTTATTTGTAAATTAGCATTCACAACAATGTAATGTTCAGAGAGTCCCAAAGAGTCAAATCTGGCTTCCCTTACCAGAATAACTTTTTCAGCAAAACGGGACAGCACAGTTTAGGGATGTTAGCATATAGTCATTTAAATGAAGCCCAGGCTTACTGGTTAATATCAGTTAAACCAAACAACTACATCTCCACCCCCCCTTTCCTCCATGCTGCCTCTGAATCTCCCTGAGCACTGGATCCCGCAGAATTGCCTTTCCCGCCACCTGGCCCCGCTGCTGCCTCTGATAGAAAGGCAGCAGTGCGGAGAGTGATGTGGGCAGGCAGGAGCTGGTACACTTTCAAGCCAGCTCCCTTCGTGTATCGGCTCCCACAGAGCTGCTTCCCTCCCCCATCCCCTGCACTGCTGCTTCTGATAGAGAGACAGCAGCACGGGGGAGGCAGGATCCCATGGACAGAGGCTGCTGCCGCCCTGTTCTGCTGCCTCTGTATCAGAGGCAACAGTGTGGGATAGCAGGGGGCTCCTCAGGAGTGGGGCTGGGAGCACACTGGCTGCCAACCCCGTCCCTGAGACCACTGAATAATTGGGTAACCAATAATATTTGGTGCAGTTACACTGTTATGAAACTAAACGACATCTAACATCCCTAGCACAGTTTTGTGCTTGTTAAATATAAGTGCCAGTTACAATGAGTGCTGTGAAGAAAGAACATTGGAATAAAGATATTAAATTGGATTTTGTATAGGGATGTAATAGTGTAGTTGATTAACCGATAAGCAAAAACTTATGGGTTAATGCTATAGACTACATGCATTTCCCCCACTATCACCCCCGGCCAGTACATTTTTTTAGCAGGTTGGCCAGCAGCCTAACTCAGTTCTGCGATGAGTCCAGAACCTTCCCCTGCTGTGACTCTGCATTTAAAGTGTATTAGGAGCCAGGCAGGCAGCCTGGCTCAGTCCTGACTCTCGTCAGGTCTGGGAGCTCAGACCTCCCCTGAACAGGGGCTGCTGCCACCCTGCAACCGGGGCAACAGGCAGCTGGTCTGCGAGGGGAGCTGGTTTTAAAACTGGCTCACCTCCTGGACCAGTTCCCGCCTGGCACCTCACACTGCTGTCTCTGATATAGAGGCAGCAGTGCAGAGTGGTAAGGAGCGCCGCAGGAGGGGATGTGGAGCACATTGGCTGCTGGCCCCACCCTGGGTACTATAGAATAGTCAAGTAACCAATAAAAATTCATGAGGTTAATCGACTGTTCAGTTAACCGATATTTAACATCCCTAATGCTTTATGCATGTCACTTACTTAAAAACAATGTTGAGTTTATTTTACAGGAAATTTATGATATATTCCCTAAAGCCAGACATGAGGTATTGCTGCACTTTGAGAGAGTATTAGTTGGAAAGAAGTCATGGCTTGTATTTTCTTCCCAGAAAAATATGTTTGAACCTCTTTAATCCAGCAGCCTTGGGAAAAAGGCTGTGCCGGATGATGGAATTTTGTGGACTATGGGTTTTTGCCATAGTGAAGTTTAAACCAAGTCTATTAGTAAAGCTTTTGTATGTACAAGCCGTTATAGTGTACTGTACATGTATAACATATCAGAAGCTAAATCCATAATGCACTGTGTTTACACTGCCACGGGGTGGAGGCGTGGGGTCTGGGAGGGAGGGTGTGTGATTGGGGAATCTGCGCATGAGAGGGGTGGCAATGGAGTGCTTACCTGGCACCTCGCTCTCAGTATCTCCGCATCCCCTGCCACTCCTATTGACCATGATTTGTGGCAAATGAGAGAGGCGGGGGAAAAGCCACCTGACAAGTATTTTGCTTCATTGCCGTTCCCCCAGCCAGAGGGGAGGGGCAGTGGCAGCGGCAGCATGTAGAACCGCTTTCTCCTCCCCCTGCCAGGCAAAGCCTGCGGTCCAGAACTGGCCTGCAGCTTGCTTGGATCCATCCCATGAGGCTCAGGGTCCCTGCATCTGCAGCAGGGAATGGGTGCTGGCACTCCAGCCATGCAGGGGGCCCGAACCATGGGTGTTCCCGGATCACAGGCCCCTGGATTAAGGAGGTTGACATGTATTACTGTATTAAGCATTCTAAACTATCCCTCCCCGTTTGGTCTTGGTTGTATTCTATGTGAGCTATAGTTCATTCACACTCTCGCAACATGTACCAGAATTATTCATTTATTCCACAGGGGCCCTAAAAATTAAAGGTAACTTTCTAGAATTTATTGGTCCCATTTAATGCTAGATTTTGGATGTGAGCCAGCTGTTGTATAGCCAAGGAGCGACTCATAGGATCTCTGTTTTGTGTGTTAGAATTGAAAACTGTTTACACAGAAATAGCTATAAAATAAAAGCAAAAAAGGTATAATATTCCTTTTGTTTTATAGCCTTGGCGAAACATTCACATTGGCCTACCAGATCTAGTGCTTGTAAACAGACTATTGTTAATCTATATTCTAATTCTGTTGTTTGGCAATAATGTTATGACAGACTAGACAAGGGGAGGAGAATCTTTTTTGGGCCACGCGCCGCTAACAAACAATAATCTGTCTGGGGTTGCACGCAAGTGTGAAGCAAAACACAAACAAATCCAAAAACAAAAAAGAAAACAAACCCTCACTGATGTGGCCCCTGACTGAGAAGGAAAAAGACACTCCCTACGTTCATTTCCTTCACACACCAGAGTGCAGGCAGCCCAGGCCAGTAGATTTTGTGTCCTCCAGCCCCATGGCGGGGGATGGAGCACCAGCTCAGGCCCCCCAGTGCTGAAGCAGGGGAGCCCTGAACCAGAGGGGCCAGATCCAGGCAGTCTTAGGTTCCCCGCCCCTGAATTAGAGTATTTCAGGTAGGGATGGGAATTGGCAACAACAATACTAAACTTATCAACTACAGTTTCAATACTTCTTGATTTTAGTTCACATTGTAGACTAACAACTTGCAAGATTAAAAAAAAATCACATAAAAATGTCAAAATAATCCACAGAGAAGTTTTTTTTTTGTTTTAGTTGGTCATGTGGCTTTAATAGAATTTTGGTATTCTGTTTACTGCATTTTCAGAAAATGAATTTGAGAGCTACGATATTTTTAAATTGAACTGAGAATTTATATTTCATCTCCCAAATTGCCTAGGGAGGTTGTGGAATCTCCATCACTGTAGATATTTGAGAGTAGGTTAGACAGACACCTGTCAGCGATGGTCTAGACAATGCTTGGTCCTGCCTTCAAGGCAGAGGATTGGACTGGATGATCTCTTGAGGTTCCTTCCAGTTCTAGTATTCTGTTATTCTATTTTAATTTCTATCTTGTTAATAAATCATACTGTCTTAGTCTAGCACATGTCTAGACATCTAAAATAGAGATGTAAGCAACTAGTCAACTGTCTGATAAGCATATTCTTATTGGATAGTTGACTAGTGACTCGACTAGTCACTTCTGTCGTCCCCCTTGCTGCCTCTGTGAAAGAGAGGCAGCAAAGTGGGAGTGACCAGGAGCTGGTGCTGGGGGGAGTTGGCTTAAAAGCCGGTTCCCCCTCAGCACATCTCGGCGGGGGAGGGGAACGGGGCAGGAGAGGCAGAGGCGTAGCAGGGGACTGGGTGTGAGCCAGGAATCAGCTGATTCTCAGCTTGCTCCCAGTCCCCCCGCTGCGCTTCAGCCTTTTAAATGTATTAAGAGCCTGGTGGCTCTTAATACATTTAAAAGGCAGAGCTGCAACAGGATTAGCTCCTGGGGCAGATAAAGGGGGGAACCTTATCCCCCCCCTTATCAACTAATTGACTCGTCAATGGAAATTCTTCAAGTTGATTCACTGATTAAACGCCATTTAACATCCCTAATCTGAAATGTAACTGGGAAACTAGGGATGTGAACACTAGCCGACTATCTGATAAGCAAATGCTTATCGGATAGTTAACACGCTAGTCAACTAGTTGCTCACCCTCTCTCCCTCCCCTGCTGCCTCTTATCAGAAAGAGGCAGCGGGGCGTGGGAAGCGGAGGGGTGCTTCAAAGCAGCAGCACCACTTGGAGCCCAGGGCTGACCCCGGGCTCCATGTGGCGCTGCCGCTTTGAAACGTCGCAGGGAGCACAAGACCCCGTGCTCTCCGCAGCGCTTTCCCCTGGGGCTGTTGTTACACTTCAAAGGTGGAGGCGCCCTTATCGACTAATCTAATACATCGAGTATTTGATTAACTGATTCATCTAAATTTAACATCCCTATGGGAAACTAGTGCCAAAATGAACAACTACACGTTGATGGAAATATCTGAAGTCATCTTATCATGTCAGGCCATCTGTTTGGATGCTGCTCTTACTCTCCCGCTCTCCCTTATTATTAAACCCTGAAAGCAAAAATTTCCTTTCTCATTTTTGCCAACTGCCTATTTCTCTGTAGATGCCAGCCCGCACTTGACTGAACACTTGAGTGTTTGCAGTAGGAATAGCATTGCATTTTAGTCCAGCTTCTGTTGGTCTGTTTTAGTTTCTCTCTCACACACATGCGCACATACTGGAGTTATTGTCAAAGGACTGGGATTTGGCTGGCATCCACCGTATTGTGTCTCAGTTGGATGAACATTAAGATGAATAACCACAGGTCTCAATGTGACAACATAGGCTAAAGGAGGAACTTGTGTCTGTCAGCTGTTAGCTTGGAAAGGGAAACTGCATCCCTTTTTTGGGGGGGGGAGTGCTTTGAATTTCATGCTTTAGAACAGCAGGTTTTGGGTTTAGGGTCCACATCTAGGCTAACACTTTTTGATTGCTGGGTTTGGCATTGTTTCTCTTAAAGTTCTCTGTGATTTGATTTAAAAAACAAACCAACAAAACCCTCATTGACGCTAAAGCCAGATGCAATCTCTGCTGAGAACAGTTGACTTCGTCAGCAGCGCACTAAACATTCCTGATCTTGATAATACACACACACACCTATCTATACTTATAACTACTTGGTGTTTAAACCCCATGAAGAACTGCCATTGTAACTAGCATTTAATACCCATTTTATTTGAGGGAAAATATGATTTTTGACCACGAACATGTAGCCATTAACTGATGTCTGTCAAAAGGCAGTTCCGCCCCTTGACGTTGGTACACAATATGGATGCCTCTTCCTTGTATGTGGTGGTATTTGCTATATGTCTCCTTAAACTTCTGGTGAGAGGAAATGTGAATTTAACCTTGAAATTGTTTGTATATAAATTGCAATTTTTGATAAAATAGAGACAACAGAGGGTCTCAATTTCTCCCTCTGGTAACATCCTGAATTCGGCAGCTTAGATACTTGCTGTCGTTTTCTTGCATGTAGGAGAGAAGAGAATCTGATTGCTGTACTGGCCATAGTGCATTAACTACATGCCTTTTGGAAGCAGCAGACTTTCTTTTAAAAGGAAAGATTTTAGTACGTCACTGTAGTCATGTGTCAGAGACTAGAGGGTGAGGCCAATATTCAGAAATTTGCTTTACATTTTCAGGGTTGATAAAGTAAGCTATACAACAAATTCCCTATTACTTTAATGTTCCCAAATAGTTTTTGTAAAAAGAATAGGTCTTAAAATGACAACTAATTTTTAAGATGTTTTTAATAAAAATAACAGAATATAAATCTGAGAACTTAACAAGGATGTTTAGTTTTTCTCTTAGGTTCAGCTGCCTCCTGTTTTCCCCATGCACACTCCTCTGCTGTGCCAGAGGTGACATTTACAAAAAAATCTTAAGATTTTATCAGCCCAGGAAGGATTTTGCAGCACAGAGCCTGGTTAGAATTGGAGTCCTAGGCAGTTAATATTCCTTGTTTCAGGCTGTTAGCTGATTCAGGGAGACAACACTGCACTGGTTTATATTCATAAACTATTTCTTTGCAACAGAGAGGACTAGAAGTTAACTGTTTTCTTAAATTCTGCATTAACTAAATTCTAAGTGCCCTTCTCATTAAAGTAAATTTTGTACTCCCCAGTGTCACATGGGCAAATCAGCATGTGGATCCCTGAGAGAGATGAATAAAGAGAGAGAGATGTTTTCTTCAGTTGTATATTTTGATTTTAAAAACAAACTTTCCAGTATGTTCAGCAAACGGAAATCTCATTTAAAGGCAAAATATTATATGCTGAAGTAAGGCGTGGTGGGAGGCACAGCCTGGCACCAAACTAAATATATTCACCCACGCTCTAGTGTGTCAGACCTAAGTTGCAGAACCCGCAGTCTCATTGCACCCACACTTTTTGAGCCTTTGTCTCTGATCGTGTAAGCACTGTCAGAAGAGCCCTGAAATAACTGCTGCAATAGTGTGATGAGGTAATACTCTGCTGTGTATTGTAACTTCTTTATGTAGTACACATACTCTAAGAATTGTTTCATTTGTACAACTTTACATTTATTCTATTCAAATATCCCTTTTTTGCACATGTACATAGTACATACACAACTATTGCATATGCAAAAATATTCATCATTCTAAAAACATACTCTGGGTCACTTACACACAAGTAGGCCTAGTTCATCTATAGTGTTGACAGTGAATTTTGCCACTTTATGCAGACACCTTTGCCACTTTCTGTAGACGCCATTGCCCGGTTGTAATCTCTGTGCCCTCTAATGAATGATTAGAATACCAAATACAAAAGTAGCATCTTCAGCATCCTTAAAGGTGATTAACTGTAGATGAATTTGCTTACACAGGTATGACTTTCTTAAAAGTTATAATAGTGTCAGACAAGATACATTGTCAGTTTGCAAAAACTAATATGAAGAACTAGAAGGGATGGTCGTAGCATTGTGTTCACTGGAGGACAAAGGAAAAAGTGACAAAATGAACTAGACAATTTAGAAAACTGACCATTTTCCCTTTCTGCTGAGTGAATCAGTATAAAAGAAGCCTCCTCCGCCCCCGTTTGAGCTAAGCTGTAAGATTTGTACTTATTTATTTGAGTCTTTCAGATACTTTTTCCCGTGGACATAGAGTCCATTCAGTTAGATTTCTGCGTGGTTTGGGTCACAGTGGTGGTTTTATATTCTGGAGAGAAGTATTATTGTATTCTTAAATGGGTACATAATGACAGAAATCTCTGTACAGGCATCAGTCTATAACCAATGCAAAATTCTTGTGTTTGGGCTTCTTTCTCATTAACTATGTGTGCAAAGAAAACTTTGTAAATTAAAGGGGCATCTTGTAAGTTATGTCAGGTGATTGAGCCTGCAAGATCTTTTCCTTACAGCTGTCACCTGTGGCATTAATCTAACAGTGTTCTTATGAAAAGGCGCACCCTGTATGCATATGAGCACCCTCATTGGAACACAGGAAAAGAGATTATTCTAGGCATGTGTCAAATGGGGTTCGCATTTTTCCTCTTATTTGGAAATAAATGTAGCTTGTAGCCCAATTAATACCTTAATACATTGTTAAAAGTTGATTTTAGGATAAAATCCAGCAGCTTTATGATTTCTTTGGGGTTACAAAGTCATACTACCTAATGCATAGTTCTAATTAAATGAATCCTGTGTGTTCTCCCTTTTCCTTCCTGTCTCTCTAATAGGGAAGGTAATTCCATGTAGAAATACTGCTGAACTGCATGAGCACAATAGCTCGGGAAATCTTTCCAGAGCAGTGCAATGCCTGTGTGTGAAATGTAAAACTTCTAGCTGACATATGCCCTGGAAAATTCCACAGGTTCTGCCAATTTTCCAGCTTTGGCACATGAGCTGAAATATATTTATGGGAAACACAAGCCATTCTAACCTACTAATGACCAACTCCTTTAGGTATTGTGACGTTGGCATGTTGTCCACATCCTGGCCTTGGTAACAAAGGAATCATTTCAAAATATAAGTAGACGTTGTCCTGAAAGGCTAATAAGAGAATAACATTATTAAAACAGGACAGCCTTATTCTTGTCTCTCTCACGCTTTTCTGGTTATTTTACTTGGTGCATGTATCTTACCAAAACACCACACATTTTCCCTCGCCACGAACAGGTATTTTGCTCCATTTCCATGGTGTGTGCAGTGTATTACCTCCTGTCTTCAGGAAAGATTTCTACTCCTTTGGCTTGTGTCATCGAAACACTGACTGCCATGAAGCTCTGCTCTTTGGGTTATAGTCGTCCAAATGTGGAAGACCTCTACAGAGCCCACCCACGCTGGATAGCTTACGCAGGGCTTCAGTGGTGAATTACGAGAGCTGAGATACTATAGAGCAGAGGCGGGGAATCCGTGGCTGTGGGCCAGATCCAGCCTGCGGCTTGCCTTGCTACAGCTTGGGGCTCCCTTTCCCTCCCCTCCCCTCCCCACTGGTGTGATCTGGTACTGGCACTCCAGCCACGAAGGGGTGCCATGGCTAGAGTGCCAG
The DNA here is from genome assembly GCA_030068395.1 of Apalone spinifera. Taxonomy (NCBI): domain Eukaryota; kingdom Metazoa; phylum Chordata; order Testudines; family Trionychidae; genus Apalone; species Apalone spinifera. The sequence goes on from JANRFK010006689.1 coordinate 9,761,549, forward strand.
TGTTGGCTGCCCGCTGTGGGGGCAGGGGGAAACTCCAAGCCTCATCCGCCCGATCAAGAGAAGCCAGCATCCAGATCTGGCCCACAGGGCTCTGCCTGGCAGGGGAGGAAGAGACTCTGTGTGCTGCAGGGAAGCACTCTCTGTAGGCTCCTGTCTCTCCCATTGTCCGGGAATCACAATCAATAGGAACTACTTCCCTGCAGCACACATAGCTACCTGTAACACCCTCACTCCCCTGGAACAATGCCAGGTAAGCGCTTCATCCCCTGTCCCCTCCCACCCAGACCCCGCACCCTCACCCCCGGCCTGCTCCTGCACCCCACCTCCTGCCCAGACCCCCCACTCCAGCCCACTACTGCAAAAATCTACTAGCCCTGGCCCCCAGAGGAGTTAATCCAGACCTATGGGCGAGTCCTGACCCTTAGCACCTTCCCCCTTCCCGGGGCTGCAGCTTGTGTGTGTGGGGGGGTGTCTTTCTTCTTCCTGCTTATCAGTTGGGGGCCACATCTATGAAAGTTTTTTTTTCTTTCTCCTTCTCACTTGGGACCACATCAGTGAGGGTTGGGTTTTGGTTTTTGTTTGTTTTGTTTGGCGGGGGTTGCTGCTTGCTTGTGTGTGGCCCCCAACTGATTCTTCTGTGGGTCAGTGGCTCCCGACCCAAAAATGATTCCCCACCCCTGTTGTAGAGATTCCTGAGTGCATCAGGAGTGCCTCCGAAAGGGGCTATTTTGGTGGTGACATGCGGAATAGAGAGGCAGCTGGAGGGGGCAGGAACTCTTTTTAACAGATGAACTGGAATAGTCCCTGGGGAGAGGCTGCATTACTGTGCCATGGTTTGCTTTCATTTAGAGGGGTGTGTGTAAATTCCATACTCCCCTTCTATCCCTTCATTCTTGGTCTTTGTCCTGCTCCATCATCCGGGGTTTTACATGGTGGGTGGATTTCCTGCTTTGTGGGGGCAGAGGTTTGGGATAAATTTTACATGAGCAGCAAAATTAACACACAATAAATGCATTTGTTTTCTTATAGTTTCTGGCAAGAAAACCCACTCAACAGAAAAACGTCTGGTGTTGGAGGGATGTTAAGAAAAGCAAAACCAAGGTCATTAAAAATTACTTTTGGAAATAAAGTCAAAAGATTTGAAGTCTTGGTTAACTTCTAACATTTCAGACGTTAGGTGTATTCTTGGTGCAGACTTGCTGCTGAGCCCTCACTCCCCAATAAAACTAGTCTTTTTCGGGGGCTGTGCATGTAAGCACAATCTTTACTTGGAAAGCAGACTGATAAATATGGAAGACTATAGATTTATAGAGCCCTGGAAATCTGTGGATATCTGCCAGTATCTGCATTCACAGATATGGATGCAGATATCTGCAGCTCATTTTTGTGGATATGGATACCAATTTTATAGCTGGAAACTGCAAATTTGTGGTTAAACGCTTGATCTCCATGTGCATCTGCATCCGTGGGTATCAGTGTGGATATCCATGACTCGTTTTTGTGGAATACAGATGTGGATGCAGATACAAATTTTGTGTCCATAAAGGGCTCTACAGATTTACAGTTTATTGTTTCTTTCTTTGCTCTTTTTCTTTCTTTCTGTCTCAGTTGCACATGGAGCAGATAGGCAAGGATCTCTTACTCTGAGGAATTTAAATTATTCTGTTTGGTTTATCATTGATACACTGCCAAAACATTAAAGGTTATTTCTTGCTGGGCTTGTTCTCCCCTTATGCATACCCATTTAAAAGAGGTGGGACTTGCACTATATCCTGAGTGTCACCAAACTCAGAGCAGAATGAGGGCCATTCACTGAGACAAGGGCCCCAAACCCTTGCCTTAACTATACAAGCTGTTACCATAAACCATTTGCAACTTCCTCAGTATTGCACAAGGTGAAGGACAGTTTCTGTAGTAGTCAGGATCCAAACAATGGAAAGGGCTTTATAATTTGGGTCAGTACCCTGGGATGTATTGAAGCAAGTGGTATAATATACTGCCTGTGGAAAACTCAAAGCTGGCAGCTGCATTCTACAGTGACTGGTTTCCAAGTAGCCTGGAAGTATAACCTTAGCTAGTGACTCGAAGTAATTAGTGCAATGCATGGGTCACTATGGTCGTCAGAATCCAGAAGAAAACGTTGTAACTTGATAGCCATGTTTGGATTGGCTTGAGGAGTGGGGACGAAGGGCAAGTTCTCATGACTACTTCTAGGTGTCATCTCTATTTCAGGACTTTGTGTCCCGGATAATTTCTTTGTGTGAACCTTTCTAACTGCTGTTCTATTGGTATCTGGCTTCTCTTTTCCCCACCCCAACAGAGTGTGGAGTTCTTGGTTCAAACATACAATCCTGGCACAGACCATTATGGGGAGAGAGGTCAGGTACACCTATGCACCTCTGAGGTTGCCTAAAAAAATCACATACTCTTCTGCTTTTCTATAAATAGGCCCTGTACCACTGTCCGACTCTGCCAATAGGACTTATCTAGAATCTCATTTCCTTACTGAGCAAATGGGGTTTGTTGTAGGCATCTCAGCTCCCAGAATGTTGACAATGCTACTTCAACAGTCTGGTAATCGTCAGCTTGACAAACCCATGAGCCACACTTGTTACCTGCAAAGGCATCCGATAATATTACTGGTAGGAAAAACAGAACTTGGGCTTATAAATCAGGAAGTGCTATTGAAAATTTTACCCTTATTTCCAAAGAGCAGTTCTGATGTGTGCTTGGGATAGCAGAACATGTGTTACTTATATATGAAAAGAAACCCATATTCTGAGGGCTTTCATTTACGGCATGTCTGCACTAGGAAATTATTTCAAAATAACTAAATTCGGAATAATAACTCCAGAAATAACTATTTCAAAATAAGCTTATTCCCCGAGAAAAGCTGGAGTTCAGATTTTGAAATAACCAGCCATTTATTTCGAAATAACAGGCTCAGTAGTGTGGCTGCTCCATTTGTAGACCAGGGCTTATAGACTCCCATCTTCATTACTTCTATCTGCATGTGGATACTTATATAAGAGCCCACATATATGCAACGTGGTGGTTTATTGTGGTAAAGTATGGTATGTGTAAGGATGGCTTGGAGTTTTTCTGGTCTACTGTAGCACTTTTAACATTCAGAAGTCTTTCCTTTGCCTTTTGTATTTCAGAAAAGTAGATGTAGCCTATTTAAAACATGGGAGATTTTTACTGTCCTTTTTTAACTCTTAATCTGATCCTCTGTCAATAGGAGAGTGACCTACCTGGTGGTGTGTTAATGCTGGGTTTATTTGCTTTGCATCTATATAGACAGATTGGTTTAGCGAAGCCCACTTAATCAGCGGATAAGAATCAGTCTTTTTTGAATGTAACTTCACTGCTTATTAGTCTTGCTAGGCTTTGCATTTGTGGAATGTAACTTACACATACACAGCCGTTCTTGCCTATGGAGAAAAGTTAGAAACCTTCTTAATTAATGTAACTCGGTTTTAGACTTGTTTGTCAGGGTGAGAGACCTTTTCATTGTCAGTTGAAATGAGCCGCAGCATCACTGTATAATAGGTATGGGAAACTTAAATGCTTGACACAAGAATACAGAATAACAAGGCTGTACACATCAGTGATCTGTGTACTGTATTCATCATACGTATTGCCCCTCCCCCAGGTTTAAGTGCCCTTTTCAATGTAAGGAAGTGCTAAGCCTTTAAATTCATGTAGCTCATCCCTGGGAACACATGAGATTCTGCGCTCCTGCCTTCTTTATAAGTCTTGTTGTTTACTAGAACACTGAGGCCCGGGTAGTTTGTTTGTCATTCAGCTGGTGAGCTGGTTTTAAACCTTAATCAGCTGATCAGAGAGCCCTTTCTGTAAATTAGTGGACTGCTATGTGATTGAATAATCTTTAGCGTGTGTGTGTGTGTATATACGTACGTACAAACTCTTGCTTAAGTGACAGTGGAGAGGAACTTCAAGCCATAGTTGTGGTCACGATCGTGCGGGGGAGCAAAGGGGGTTATTTTCTTCAAAGCTCGCAAAAATTGTTCCTTTATCCTTTCACTGTAATTGTGCAAGTCCTTTTAGTTAGGCTCCTGGGCAGCATTTAATACTCCTCCTTCATCTGTTCTCCTTCCTTTTTTCCTCATTTTTTGTCAAGGAAACAAGATCCAGCACACCCTCTTCCTCAGTTACCATTGCCTGTACATTGCGGCTCCCTGGGTGCCCTGTTACTTTTCTTTCTAATTATTCTTGTCCTTTGTCCCCAGAACTAGTGTCCCAAGATCGTTTGGTGTAATGTTCCATTTTTCTCCTTGCATGGAAATGCCTGTGCTTTGATGCATCTTCACAGCACAGTGCCATGGATTCAAGGTCTCTGTTAGCCAGGGGTGCCAACTTTCTAATCACACAAAACCAAATGCCGTTGCCCCACCCTTCCTCTAAGGTCCTGGCCTGGCCCCACCCCATATCTGAGGCCCCACTCCTGCGCACTCCATCCTCCCTTCACTCACTTGCTCATTTTCACCAGGTTGGGATAGAGGTTGGGGTGCAATAGGGAGGCTCTGGGCTGGGGGAATGGAGCTAAGTGGTTTGGAGTACAGGCGGTGACTCCAGGCTGGGACAGGGATGTGGGAGGGATAGCAGGATGCGAGCTCTGGGAGGGATTTTGGGTGTGGGAGGGGGTTCAGGACTGGGGAAAGGGTTGGGATGCAGGCTCTGAGTGGCATTTACCGTCAGGGGGGTTCCTTGGAAGTGGTGACATGTCCATCAGCTACTAGTCATGGGGTGTAAAATCTGGGTTAATCTGTTAACTGGTTAAACATTATATTTAGTTGGTTAACTGGCTAAACAGGGGCGGGCAGGAGGGCCACTCCAGCCAGGCTGGAGTGCCCCTACCCGCAGCATACTGCTCTGGCCAGGTTGGGCCCGTAACCCGTAAGCATCATCCACTAAGGGTGATGTTTACCACTTAACCATTCACATTCCTAGAGCCAGGTTTCTTTGCGGGGTGCACTCACTGCCTTTGCCCACAGGCACTGCCCCTGCAGTTCCCATTGACTGCAATTCCCAGCCAATGGGAGCTGTGGAGACAGCACTTGGGGTTGGGACAGCATGCAAAAACCCCTGGTCGTCCCTCCACTTGGGAGCTGACAGACATGTCACTGCTTCTGGAGAATCTGTGCAAAGTGAAGTAGGATGCCTGCCAGACCCATACCAACTAAACTTTTAACAGTCTAGTCAGCAGTGCTTTTTGATTGGACATTCCGGTCGATCCTACTGTTAGCACTGTATGTGATCAGATGCTCCTTCATACAGTAAGTTTCATCCTACAGCACCCAACTACCCTTATTTTACCCAGAACAGTTTATAATTAATCCCTCCTTATCAACCCACAAAACATTTTTGACCAAATTGAGCAAAAATATACCCAACCAGTAAAATGCCACTCGCACACTGGTGCTCAATCTAAGAATTTGAGAATTTAAGCAAAGTTCGAGAGTTTATTGGCTCTGTCGTTTCAGTTGTAATTGTCTTGTTAAGCAGCAGTTGTGCTCCCAGAAGTAATGGTTTATTATGAACGTACAGGGTGGCCAAGTGGTTTAAGCTGTTTATTTTTGTTTGCAGATGTTCTCAAATAATGACGAAGCTGTAATCAACAAAAAACTTCCAAAAGAACTGCTACTTCGGTAAGCTATTTTCCAATTTGAGAAACTGGAGAATTTCTTTGTGTCTGTTTACAAGCAATAGCTAATTTAGCTGATTCATTCATAAGTTATGAACGTGGATTGCTTCAATTATCAAGCCATAAACACACACTAAGCTGATCAAAGGCCTGAATTAGCAATAATGTATGGTAAATATTTTGTTGTTGTTTTTCATGTCTTTGTACAATGTTTGATGAATGTGCTGGTTGCCTGTTTTCATAGATGAAAAACACATAGGTAGAAAGGCCTTCAATGAAAACTAATTTCAGTACAGTCTAAAATAGAACCCTCTGCCTATATTCATTTTGTTAATGTGAAATGTTCCACCTGAAAAAACCCACACAACTCGTTTCTCCCAAAGACTTAAAATGTGAGACACTATTGGAAGATGCCCAGGTTTCCAGTTGAGCGCTTTTAGTTGCAGCTGCTGTAAATAGGAGTTGAATGCTCAGCATCTAATGGGATGGGACTCTTGTCATGGCATTGTGGAATCTAGCTTGTGTTTAGTATCTCAATCTATTCCTTACGTTGTGAGGATTACCTTCAAGGTTACTACTGTACTGCAAGCTTGGAGCAACCTAAGTGGCAAGTATTTTTCAAATCTGGAAAAAAATACAATTTTTTGTCTCCCCTTTTTCATCTCTTGCTTTGCTCAGGCTAGAGCATAGCTTGTAGAGAATAGCAGCTGGCAGTCTGTGCTGAGGATCTGAATTATTAAAGTGAGCAAACTTCTTGAAATGCGTGTAAGTATTGCTCAGTGATATTCAAGATTTAATGGTAGCTTAAAGTCTTTGGAGGTGAGCCCGGGCCTCCAAAAGAAGCACTAGCCTACTTAAAATAAAATGAATAAAGGTTATGTAATATTCTGGGATGTTCATTACTTCTCATGATACCCCATTAGATGAGGGGTAAAGCTTTCAAAAACACTTACGTGATTTTAATAAAAGTCAATGGGACTTGGACTCTTAAGTCACTTAGTCACTCTGGAAAAATGTACTGATATCCTCCTCATCACGTAGTGAGTGTGTCATTCACTAGCCACCTTTGAAAGGTGATTTCTGGTTGTTTACTGGCCACAGATTGGGGTGCACCCACCATTCAAAGCACCAACTTTGAGTTTTCATAGGTGTCTTGTATCGGGAATCACGTTCTGCACAACTATCTCCACTGGCATCGCAAACCTGCCTAATATGGGAGTAAATCTTGAACTGAAATAACTGACTATTCTATCAGATGTGTGGTTCATGGCTGACACTTTCCGTTCTCCTTGCTGTTGTGGATATTTGTTTTTGAATCAGCAGTGTATGCACTTAGCAAATGGCAGTTGCTGTCCCAAAGAACTTACAGTATAAAAGGCAAGCCACAATGGGTGGATGAGCTAAGCCGGAAAGGAAAATGAGGATGTTGGGGTAACAAATATAGTATGTCTTAGCACAGACTAGCTGTGTGAACAGTTCCTAGCCAATTACCACGTGTAGCTGTGGCATGGGAGGAATGAGTGTGGATGAATGGTGATTGAAAGTGGCATCATTGGTATAGCAAGGGCAGGAAGCGACCCTCACAATAAAATAAGTGGCTGTATAGTAAGTTGGGGCCAGTTTGCAAATGATTTTAATAAGGCAAGAGTTTTGTCTGCTTCACTGTAAGAGAAGTTGTTCCAGTGGAGGAAGTTACAAGGGATGACACAGTGATAAGCTAGAAAGATGTTAGGAGCAGCATTTGAATGGCCTTGAGGAGAGGAAAGTTGCAGGCATCAGGGCCAGTAAGGAGTTTGGTTGAGATTTCTGACACAGTGGTCAGACTGGAAAGGTCTCAGAGGGGTCAATAGGCCCTTTCAGAATCTAGGGAAGTGGTTGCAACTGGAAGTTAAGGACTGGAAGTTCCTCCTATGTGTTAGAAGGAAGAGCCTTTTCTCTCTATGGTCATGTCTGCTAGGGTATTTCACACTCACAAAAACATTTCCACTTGTGTTAGTAAATAGAATCAATAGGTCAGACAAAGGGCCCAAGGCTGGATGCGTTTTTAGTATGGAAAGGATACTAGTACAGTAAACTTCCGATAATCCGGCACCTTTAGGACCCAGGGGTTGCTGGATTATCAGATATGCCGGACTATTGGAAGGGGGGGGCTATGAGGGGTCTGGAGTGGAGTGGGAGAGGATGCCACCCCAGACCTCTCATAGCCCCCCTTCCGATAGTCTGGCTCTACCCCAGGCATCCCTGATTCAGCCGCTGCTGGTCAGTTTCAGCAGCAGCTGAATC
>JANRFK010006689.1:9786623-9835190 GCA_030068395.1 Apalone spinifera
GGGGGGGGTGAGACAGTGGGGTGCCAGTTGCAGGCTCTTACCAGGAGGCGCTTACTGTAGAAGGCGCCTCCCTGCCTGCTACCTAGAGGGACCCTTGGGGAAGCTCCCTGCTTGCTGCATCCCCATGCACTGCTCAAAGTGGCTGGCTCCTGGGGCCAGCACATGTTTGTCTGCCAGCTCACCCTTTGGGGTCAGGGTTTTGGGGGTAGGGATCTGCCTGCTACAGTAAGCACCTCCTGGTCAGAGCCTGTACCTGGCACCCCACTTCCTCCCATGCCCCAGCTCCCTGCCCCAGGTCACAACCCAACTCTCTGCACTCCCTCCTGCACATCTGCCCCAGGTGTCAACCCCCTCCTGCCTATACCAGAATCACAGCTCAGGCAGATCCCATTGGCCAGTTTCCAGCCAATGGGAGCTGCAAGGATTGTGCTGGGGCAGCACATGGAGCTCCCTTCCCATTGGACGCATGGCACAGAGACACACACTCTGGCTCCTGCAGCCTGCTGCTTTAAGCAGCGTGTCGGGGCATGGCAGCAGGGAGCCTGCCTGAGGATCCTGTGGAATGTTGGTGACCCAGAGTATCAGGGCAGGCTGGATCTGGCCCATGGGCCGTATTTTGCCTGCCCCTCATCTAACTCATATGTAAATGTATAGTACTCTCACTGGATCACAAGTTACAATGTGCAACATTTGATTGTGTGCCATGAACTAAGACCCCTGGCATATTTATTTCCACTTCCTATTTTCCCAAAGAAGGAAAAAAAGTAATGAAATGAAAAACTAGACGTGAAAGCAGTATCATGATTGAAATTTTAAATGCACAGTAATTAGAGAACTCTATTGTGGTTCCATCAGCTGCTGTAAACTCTGTTCTTTTGTGCATACAACAAGAATTATTTCATTGTACTGCAGTGCTAACTTCAGTGCATGGCTTACGTATTATAAATAGAGTGATGGTAGAGTTGCTGATGTTATGAGAACATAGCTCTATATTTCCTGACTCTTGCGTGTTTAAAATGGCAATTATGACATTACTTTAATATACCATTTCGCGTTTAATAAACACAAGCTATAAGCCTCCAATTACTTGGTCTCACTCATAGCGTAAGTAATACCTATTTTTAAAAGCCTGTCAATTTCTTCTCTTTAAAAAAATCACTTTTTCAAGTGAGCAAAAATGGTGCTACAGAAATATTTTGCCAAGTGCATTTTCTTAAGGAGGAGAAATTTTAACAATGGGTGGTTTTTTGTGGGACTCTGTGTATTCCCTCTGGAGCGATATGGCACCCCTGATACTGAGCGTGGAACTGCTTTGTAAAACCTTTTCCTCTGGGGAAACAGGAGAGCTCTCATGAAAAATGATGGACTTGCCCTACTCTCCATAAGGGAGTGCATGTCCCAGCTGCCTCAGTTCCTCTGCAGCCCACTGTAAACAGAACTCACCTTTGTGTCCTTGGTTTGGCTTATTTTTCTTGTGGTTACAGTAGCATAGGATAGTTGAGCTAGCACACCTCTTATCCTTGTCCTGGGTGGGCCCTCATAAGGGCTTCAAGAAATGCACCTCCTGCTTCACAGTCATACTAGACTCCTGTGGTCAGTGCCTTCTCTGTCTGCATGAGACTGTCTCAGTAACCCCGTGTGCAGTTTGCTGTGCCATTATTGCTTCTGGCACTAGCAGAGAGAAACTTCAGGTTTTGGGCTCATCTGACTTCTCCAGGCCTACACCGGATACTCTGGGCTCATTGCGGGTACTGAAACTCGTCTCCGTGCCAAAGTCCTCTGCACAGTGCCCATAGTTCCTTTTGCTGCTCCAGCTTTGGCACCACCTGTCCTATCCGCCTCAAAGGCTGCATCTCCTCAGCCTTGTGCTGGAATCCGTTCCTAGCGCCCACCAATGCCAGCAAAATCAAACGAGGCAACAAAGACCCAAACCTGCAGTATATATTGAGGCCTCCATAGCCATGGTGATGACAGAGGAAGTGCTGGTTTTGGCATATCATGCTTATTCGGTACAGTTATCCTCCTTGGCCCCGACTCCTGACCGATCTCCGAGCAATCACGTGTCTCTCTTTCTCTGCATTGCAAGTCCATGGAGTACCTGTCAGGGTAAAAGCCAGGAGAAGAGGGAATGCACTCCTGTGACAGTCATGACTGGTGTGACTGGAAGGAGTTAAGTGTGTGAAGAAGCAGGGGTGAATAGGAAGCTTCAGGGCTTCAGCCGGGGACAATGTCACCCTTTTCCACTCCCGTAACCCGAGCACGTGGAGAAATATTGATATCTGATGATGTTTTGGATTGGACTTACTAAGGAGAAATGCCCAAATCTCCCTGAAATCCCTTAATTATTTTTTCTTCCAAGTTAATTTTTAGTGTTGACTAGGGATGGTAGAGTTTAACCAATAAGCTGATGCTTATTGGTTACTATAAACAGTGAAACTCACCTGCTGGGACACCACTGGAATCCGAGAGACTCCGGCAGCAGGGCCAGCTGCCAGGACTCTGCTGGTGGCTAGGAGCCCATGGCGGCAGGGCCAGCGTCTGGCAGCCTGCAGTGGTAGGGCTGGCTATGGCGATTTGATTCCATGAGCTCCAGATTGTACTCTCTTGGATGCTTAATCGTGCTCAAACCCACTCTCTCCCGTAGAACCTGCTTAGTCCCAGCCATCCTCACATTTATTAATTTACTAGAAGATTTACCCGGTGTTGCTCGGGTCCTTAATTGGGATCTAAGCCACTAGTCTACTATCTGATAAGCAAAAGCTTATCAGATAGTCGACTGGGCCCTTGACTAGTCGCTTCCCCCTGCAGCAAGAGGGGGAGCAGGAGCCAGTGATAGGGGGAGCAACCTTCCTTGGAAGCAATAGATCGGGAGTCTAATGAAGCAGCAATTTCAGAACTCTCAGTAAACAGAGCTTTGATTCCTCTCCTCTTGGAAGGAACAGCTGCAGCTAAGGGTTGAGTCTTCCATCACCTCACGTAGAGGAATGTGAGATTTGTTTCCTGACCACAGAGTGAACAAGACTTACCATCTATCTCCTAACGTGGACAGTAAGGTTGCGTTGCATGGGACAAAATGCTAACTCTATGAGATTCCTTATGTTCACCTCGGGGTTCCAGAAGAGAACTCCTCCTATTTCAGGGGAGTGCGAGTGCTACACCTCTTTCTGGGCCACAGTCATACGCCTGTCCCTTTACACATAGCTTTGACTGGCACCTCTTTCAGTAAAAATGTATGTTATGAATTGGCCGAGCTATGGCAGCAAGTGTTCCATTAAACGCCTGGCTGTCGTGACCACTCTCTATGAATGGTTGGGTATCTGTCTATAGACAGTGGTCTAAGATGCCTGAGATTTTCCTTTCTTTCAAACCACTAGAATGTCTGTCTCTGGGCCTCCTTTACCTGCCTCCCTGAATGTACTGTGCGATTGCATATTCAGAGAACATGTTATCGTCTGAGGCCGCGGCTTATCTACATGTTTCCCAATCCCATGGAGAAAAGGAACCAGCAAGAGGAGCCAGTCTGCTTAGGTCCAAAGGTTGCTCATCTGTTGCACTGTGTCACAATTATGACTTCACAGGGCTTCGACTTCCTGGAATTGTCACACCTCATCCTGAACAAAGGGAGTGGCTGTTGAATGCCCTCACTCTGTCTTCGAAGCATCATGCTGCGTTACTTCCACTGGAGCTATAGATATGCTGAGCAAAAATGTCCCTTCCTTTAGGTTTGTGGTGGGAGAGCAAGACTAGTTGCTTCTCTTGCCCTCGCATCCACAGCTGAGATCTCCTTTCCCGGTATACCTACAACTCAGCAGCCCCCTTCTAGGGTCATTCTGCATGCAAAACTCCCGCAGTTGGGATATGCAGAAGCCACCGGAAGAAGAAATGAAGGTTCCTTACTTAGATCTTCCACATCAGTCTCCGCATATTCACACTACCTGCCGACCTTTGAGTCTTAGGTTAGGAGTCCTGAATTAGTGGAACGAACAGCCGGGCGTGGGTGGGTTGGGCCCTTTCAAACCCTGGGAACCCTTGGGGAGAGGGAGAGGCGAGTAGCCCTACTGGATACTGCTTTCCAAAAGGTTCTGGAAGTTTGCAGCGCTGGAGCCTTGATGCCACAAATGTGAATGTGCAGAAGCTCATTTTTAAATACGATGGTTACAAGTAAGTAACTGACCTGACTGAAAATCATGTGTGCTCTGAAAATAGTCTCCGTTGCTAAAGTTGGATTTTTGGTATAAAAATAAACCATAACATGAAAAAAATTAGGCTTCTGATTTTAAAATTTACAGAGGTAAGGAAATGCAAAGTTAAGGGCTCTGTCTTGACCTGCCTCTTTGTTATTGGGTTATTGTAGCATGTATGATGTGTAACCTCTGTTCTTCGGCCTATTTACTGCCTATGTGAATTAGGGATGGAGTGTCTACCTTCATTCTGAGTATTCTCAGTTTCCACATTTTAAGTCAGTGCTGTAATAACCCCTTTTAGCTTCTTTTGTAGTTAAATAGAACATATTTGGTGCCAGGCATAAATTCTAAACAGTGTCCATTGTGCACCAATTGGATTTGCTCATACAGGTGCTCCACGTCACTTCAGAAATCACAACTATACATGTGGTATGGAAATGTATGCGTGACTCTTAATTACTTGAACATGAGCAAATTACCTTTGCTTGTGACTCTTCACCATTCTCTGCTGCTGTTGCTAATGTGTGGACACTGGTGTTTGTTTCCTTTTTCACATAACCTCTTCATCTTCTGCTTGGTGCACCCGTGATGCCATGCTGTGTGTATGGACCTTGATCAGGTTCTCGGAATTCAATTGTCACAAATCCCGCATTGTCATGTGACTGAAGAATTGAGTCAAAGGAAAGGCTGGGAAATCAGGAAACTTGGCGGGCTGGCAGTTGAACACAATTGTCACTGAGGAAGCAAAAGTGCCTGAAAAAGATCTAGTGAGTGGTCTGTTGTTAAAAGAAGACCCACTAGGAGTCAGGCGGTCTGGGTTCTGTTCCTGGTGTGATACTTTTTAGAGGCTCTGAGTATCTACAGCTTCCATGCCATCATGGAATCTGTGGATGCTCCACAATTCTGAAATCAGCCCTCCACCCTCTGCCTGTTTTCCCCTTTGTGAAACATAAAACATGATACTAACCTGCCTCGCATTGATAGTAAGATGTTGGTAAAATGCTTTGAGATCCTTGTTACCTCTGTATATGTTCTCCAGTTGGAAAGCTCCTGTCTAAAGTGCAAAATAAAAAAAATCCAGGCTGGGGTGGTCCGTAAATGGAAATGTCATTTGTGTGCAGATAATATCAATGAGTCTTTGGGACTTGTATGCATAAGTGTTCCATGGTATAAGGAGAATTAAGAGCATAGTTTGTAGGTGTGGTAGGTCTTGTCTGATCTGATGTTGTTGACCTTAGGGTTTTTCATCAGTTGCAGTAATTATTTTGTGCTTGTTCACTTGACACAATGTTGTTTCTGAAAGGAAAAAATTGTAACTAGATTCCCACTGGCCTTTTTTCATATTAATCATGCACTGACATTTTTTTCCCCAATAAAGGCATGGAATGTCCTGGCCCTGGATGGCAGTAACTGGCAGCGAATTGACCTGTTTGATTTCCAGAGGGATATTGAGGTATAATTAAGTGACATACAAACCCATTTTCTTGTTTAAAATGTAATTACAGTGTGGAATAGATTAATACTCCCAGCATAACCCTTTCCACCTTCCCTGGAGATAGAAATCATTTATTGCAGGCCTTCTTAGCTTCAGGGAACCTTTACAGGCTTGGCAATTCATTCAGCTTTTGAAAATGGACAGAGTAACTGTACCAAGACTGTTGTTTGTGTGTGCGCATGTGTACACTTATTTTAAAGAAGCTGGTTTTTGTTTACTGAGAGAGTAGAAATAACTGGAGTAAATATGTTCTTTTAGTGAAAGATATTGCTGGTAAGTATTGGTCTAGATTTTTCTATCCCACTCAACATAATCCAGTATGTCTTTTGTCTAGTATACTTGGATTTAAACCATTAAGACACTGATTTGCTCTCTCATAGCCAGTAGTGTTGGTTTTCCTTTGTTGGAAATGGAAGCATCAACCAGGAAGATGACAGAGATTTCCAGTTTGAGTTCATTCTAAAAGAAGTACCTCTGGCTAAATCTGTTCCAAGGGAGGCATGGAGCCCATGTAGGAAATGAGAACTTTGTAACTCATGTTGTCTTACTGTTCTGAAAACTGAAGTTCCTATAGTCTTCCTGGCTGCATTTAAAAATAACTCTTCCCCCCACAAAACTTTAAACCTCTTATCAGATTGTTACATCCTCATTTAAAAAGGCAGCAGTATTTTTGAGATGGGGTGAGGAGAGCAGCAATGTAGCCCAGGACAGACTGAAAATCGTCAGCCTGAGATGGGCTTGTTTGAGGTCCTGGTGGAAGCTGCAAGTTACACAGCATTTGTGGACAGAAGGGTTAAGTGCGCTCTCTGCCAGACATGTCTAAGCATCTCATATAGACACAAAGGAGCTGGCCTCTTATCTTGTGGCAAATTGTGCACCCAAAAATCTGGTCTAAAGGCTCCTGGTGTTTGGCGAGTGCCCTGAGGGTTTTGAAGGAGTGAAGCAAGCGTGTTCCTGGGCTCCACAGCACCTGATTCCTGAGACGTGTATCTGTTGATTGAGGGAGAAAGTCAGACTAGTAAGAGCATGCCTAACGGTCTCTGCTGGGATAAGACTTGGTTTTCACCCAGGAGCAGGGATACCATTGGAGATCCCTGAACCAAAGTAGAAGCAGAAAATGAAGAAAGAACTTTTCAGCCAGGCTGGTTTATCTAGACTGTGTAGAGGGGCAGAAGGGGGAGGGGAGGCTGGGAGGAGACAGCCCTCGGCATACCCTGGAGTGTGCCACGCTGGCCCCTTCACTACCTAGCTAGCTTGAAAACTGCCTGGAGCGTACCACCCAGTACTCCAGTGGAGACTCTGGTCTCCTCTGCTCCTATGGTAGCAGCGGCAGCAGCTGGGAGCCCTGGGCCCCAGGAGCAGCTATCCCACCCCTATGTCCATAGGCCTGAGACTAAGGAGAGAGTAAAGTTGTGAATTTAAACTAGACTTTTCCCTGCTTGAGCAGTTTTACATGGCTTTACAGGCTCCTCTTCTCTCTCTGATTCCTGTGTGCTAAATATATATTTGTCCATTAGCACTGACCTTTATTTTAATAAGAGATGATGCAAAACGCTGCCGTCCCTTAACCTAAAAGGACATTCTCAAACTGCCTAAGTCCTAAATGCTGTATGCTTTGAGGAGAAGAAACTCCTAACAGCTGCAAGGTTTCCTTAAAATATATTTGAATCCTTGGTAATCCCAAACCTATTCATAGCCATGATGAGGCCCCAGAGAGCCTACACTAACATATGCATGGTTTAAATTCTTTAACCTCCTTCTTCTGAAATGCAGCATGGGATTTATCTTCCGTTGTCCCTGTTAGCCATTGCAACACTTTGGCAACACATCCTAGCTGCAGTTGGCATTCCAAGGGTGGTTTTATTTCAGAGTAGGTTTTAAGGAAGGTAAATGTTAGAGGCCTCATCAGGCTGGTAGCCCTTTTAGATCATACTACAGTAGACTTCTGATAATCCAGAACCTATGGGATTTAGGTGGTGCCGGATTATCAGATCTGCCGGACTATCAGGAGGTACTATAAGCAGGTTATATATATACTGTATACATTATATACTGTATATAAAGTGTTCTTAACCCTTTTTATTGTACATACTGTATGCAGTATGCTGTAATGTTTTAGGTTTTTTTAAGCTTTTTTTTACCTTTTTTGCTCCGTTCAGCTGCTGCCGCTGTTACCTTGTGACTCATTTTTTGACGAAGCTCACTCACTATAGGCTCTTGCCATTTTGATGCCGTACTATCAGGAGTGCTGGACTATTGGATGCTGGACTATTGGAGTTTTACTGTAATACTTTGCAGCTACTCTAATGCTCAAATATATTTTAGTTTGGGAGGGAGGGATTAAAAATGTCTTAATACAAAACTGTTTGTAGGTAACACTTAAAAGTGATTGATGTTTCCATTCTCCAATGAGTAGAAGAGGAGAATAAAATGTTACTGGACTCTGAAACTAATGTGTGCTGATAGAGTTGTATAATTTTTCTCTCCTCTCCTCGGTCATCATCCAAAAGGGTCCTTGTGGAAAATTCAAACTTGTCCTGGGAGGTACTCTGATGTAAAATATGACAGTAAACTGCATTTTCTATGTGTCTTTGAGAGGAAAATTGAAATGCTTTCTCTGTGAGAAGAGAACTCCTCTATACTGTTAATCTCCACTCTGTCTCCCAAAACAAAAATCTGTACATCACATGTGACATCTTTGTCGGATGTGTTGTTTCTGTGATCGGTTGTGTTTCTTCAGTAATGATGCTTCAGCCATTTCTTAAAAAGTCTTTTACACTGCCCAATTGCTCTGACTGTTGAGGATTTTTCTGCTGGTTAGCCTCAGCTTTCTTCCTTCAGTTTTGGGTAATTCTTCTTGTCCATCTTTAGAAGTTGAATAGTCACCTTCAGTTTTATATTGGTGCCTTGATGGTAATTGTGTTTGCTCAGTGCCCTTAATTTACAAAGTTTTACATTTAACTTAAAACAAGAGATTGTGGAAGTGATCAGAGGAAATCTTTTTCTGTCTTTTCACAGGGTCGAGTAGTGGAGAATATTTCTAAAAGATGTGGGGGTTTCTTGCGAAAGCTAAGCCTGCGTGGCTGTCTAGGAGTGGGAGACAATGCATTAAGGTAGTGGTATGGCTTCTGCCCGCTCTTACCTATGAAGCAAAGAATGGTTCTTCCTCATCCACAGAGGGGTGGAATGTTGAATCCATTCATGAACGTGCTCATGTGAAACCAATAACAATATGCAACCAAAATATTTGCTTAAGCAAATGATGAACAATATGCATAGCATTTTTGTGTGTCCAAAATGAGCCTTTCTCTCTAGCCCCTCTTAAAAAATAGCAGTATAGAGTCGACCTCATGGTGTTTTAATATTGGAGGAATTGGCACTGAAAACTTGAACCTCTCTCCCTTGTGCCTGGGCTGAGAGAACTCCAAAGACAAGATACGGGTAACAGCTCCCTCACTGGTGCACTGCACTGCCCTTTAAGCCCAGCATTCAGTAGTCTATCTGAATGCACCCATGTAAAAAGCTGGCGGGGAGGATAAGCATTTTTCCTAAGATAAGCAGTGCCTGTTATTTTTAATTATTTCTGTAGAATTGAGGCTAACGCATCTGTTTCAAAAACATAGTTGTGTTTTCTCTCTTTTTTCCAATGAAGGACGTTTGCACAGAACTGCAGAAATATTGAAGTACTGAACCTAAATGGTTGCACCAAGATCACAGATACGTAAGTAACGTGTGTTTTGTTAGGGGGAATGTTGGAATGTCAACCCTGGTCATTATTAATGTACATGAACTCTGTCTCAACTTAATGGAAGGTAGTGGTTCCAGATTTCTCCTCCGGGGTATGCCTACACTACAGAGTTTTGTCAGAAAAACAACTGTTTTTCTGACAAAACTTGAGGAACGTCCACACTGCAATTGCGTTTTTTCTCAAGTAAATCGAATAAACAGAGGGGGTTTTCAGTATTGGTAATCCTCATTCTAGAAGAAATAATGCCTTTTTGTGAAAGAGCTCTGCTTACATGCGAAATAGCATCCAGGCAGTCTGGACACTCTCTTTCGGAAAAGCGCATCGGTTTTTCGATGCGCTTTTGTAGTGTGGACATTCTCTTTTGCAAGAAGTTTTTTGGGAAGATCTTTTCCGAAAAAAGCTGCTTGCACAAGAAGCCTGCAGACGTAGCCTCATTGTCCCACCTCATTATCTTAGTATCATTTGTTTTCTAAATGTGGTATGAGTAAGTGATATGCTTCCAGATGGAATGACTTGATATGGTCAGGAAACCTCTTCTGTTGAGCAGCTCACTCATTATTTCATATCCGGTTGTTGGCATTAAGGGGAAAAGATAGCGGGGGAAATTATTCTTTTTAGGCATGAATGACTCGTGTTTTCAGATGCAGCAAAGGCTGCTAACATGTCCCCCTCAGAACAGTAAGGCTCACTCTGTAATTGAAAAGAATAAGAATGTTCTCCTTGTTCTTCCAGGCCAGAATTTGTGGAGACTGCAAATTCTCTGCACTTTGAGCAGCTCCAGTTGTTGAGTTTATGGTGCTTGTGCTCACAGGCCACCTCTTGTATATTTCAAGCAGTTCTGATTCCCCTTAGAGGGATTCTGTCTGTGACATTCCAATGTGTATAGTTTTTTTCCCTTTTTCATTCTGGGCAAGGGTATGGGTTCACTCCAAAGCATTGCAATTTTAGTCTCATTTCTGTGATGAAAAAAGGGAGTCTTTGAAGAACCTGAGTATGAAGTGACTACCTGTCTTGGTGGAAGTGGGTGTGTCTCTTTTTGAAGCCATTGCTGAGAAGGGATAGCTCCAGGAGTGGAGGGGAGTTCCCCACATATAGTTATCTACAATATCCCTGACCAGGAAGGTGTATATCTTTGTACAGGAGCCTTCCTAAAAGAGCTGGCAAGAATCAATCTGCCTGTACATAGACTCTGACTTTCTTTAATAAATGCGATGAGTATGTGTGCGTATGATTTGGTGAATCTGTTATTATCCAAGGGCCTCAAATGTCATCAGTAAAATTGTGTGAGAGTTGTGGTGGTGATTCACGTCAAGTCATCCTTCTACACTGCCGATCACAGACTGCTAAGAGTTGGGGGAGTTCTTGTGCTTTTTCATTCATTACACATAGTTTTGAGGTTTTTCCCAGGGACTGCTGGTAGTTATACTTTAGATTGATACATGCCTATTTCAAAACAAGTCAGGTGCAAAGTTTTACGTAGTTTCTCTGTCACTTTGCTGTCTTCCTGCTCAGATGCTCTTTGTAACTCCTTATAGTACCATCAGTTACTAAATTGTAAGATCCCTCTGTTTCTTAGAGTAGCTGTGCATGAGGGGCGGAGATAGGGCAGAACCATGTTATGTGTGTGCTCTTGCTACACTGATGACCTATAGATTCTGCATCCAAAAGTGTAGCTCAGTCTCAAAATGAAAGTATGATCTTGTCGCAGGGTCTGTTCACCCTCACCCTCTGAGAGTAGCTCTGCGGTTGCATCAGTGAGGTCATGCACAGCAACCCAATCACCAGAGTCTGAATACATCAGCCCCTAGTTGCAGGGCAGTACTGACCACTGGCCAGAGTCAATAGGTATCAGCCCCTAACCTTGGGGCAGTGTGGCCCAATGGCTGGTACCCCAGGTCTGGGCGGAGAGGGGGAATGGCAACCTAGGGCCCTACCAATGGCTGAGTGGCCTGCCACTGGGTCGGCAGGAAATCCCTCCAAAACACACTGACTCAGGTGGCTAGGAGCTACCACTCATACACCCTTTCTGGGTCACTTCCTACCGGGCCTTTTGCTGGTGGTGTGTCTCCAGAGTCTGGGAGCTCCTCTGGTGTCAGCTGGGCTCTCACTTGGTGTCAGCAGGGGTCAAAGTATCTGTCTGGGTATCAGGCTCTCCAGCTCCCGTGGTCCAGGCTCCCAGCTGATCCACATCCTTCCTCCTCAGCAGTCAGCCCAGACCGAGCTGGTCTACCACCTTTTCTATTATGGTAGTTAGCGCATGCCCAGCAGTGTTGGGTGGGTAGAACTTGCACAGCTAAGAGCTCTGGATTAACCCCTTCTGCCCCAGTGTGAGGTCTGTTCAGCCCGTCACAGACAGCCGAAAATACTCTTCCTCAGAATAGTGGTGAAATTCACTAAATTAACTTGCATCCTTGGACAAAAAGGATCTGTCAGCTGAAGGAACCATTAAAAAGAGACTTTATGTATTTTTCTGGTGCAAGTAGCAACTATTATTAAAAAATAGCTTCACTTCACAGTGATTAATTTTTGACCTAATTAATTTCTATGCATCAGTGTTACAACAGCTTTTAAAAACAATTCATGGAGAGAGATAATGCAGGCTAGTCACCCGTCACATTGCATGTAGCCTGCCCTGGAGTTAACACATTCTGCAAAGATGCTTAGGATCGAGTTATTAGAAGTATTCCTTCTGTTTCCAGTGCTCACTCGTGTCTGTTTCACATTAGGTTTAAATGCACCCATGCCAGAAGGTTTTCCCTCGGCGGTATCCACTGGGGAGTGTCTCTCGTGCCCTCAAGGATAATACCTGCATGGCGCAGTGGAAGAGACTCCCTGACCTCAGTTCCTCCTTGTTGCCAGTTCTGGCGCACAGAACACTCGCTGCTCTTACTAGCGTTGCTTAGGCTTCCTCCGTATGAAGTAGAGTTCTTTTAAAGTTAGGGTAGATATTAGCAAAACAGTGAGTTAGCCCTTAGCAGCAGTGAGTTTTGTTAGTTCCATCTGGTACTCAGCTGGGGGACAGGTATGCCGCAGTCCCCAGACTTTCAGCCTTGCGATCGCAATAAATGGCCTAGGCCCATCTGCGATCCCCGTAATAGCTGTCTGAGGTGCCTCGGTGAAGGGCCCGAAAGCGACAAGTGTCACATCTGTAAGTCCTTTACGCCTAAGACTGGGAGTGCGCATGAGATAAGACTTGCAGTGCTTCTGATGGCGCTGGCATTCACTCTGGCCCTGGAGCAGAGGTCCGAGTTGGCACCCAGCATCGCGGCATCAGTACATAGTGCCCTACATACGCTGTCAACAGGCTGGCACCGGTCCACGGTCCTGGCACAGAAGGCCAGTAGCGGATGATCTCCTGCTCCCCACTAGGAAAAGGACACGGCTGGAGGCGAGCTAAGATCCACATAAGGCAGCTCGTCTCCTCATTTGGCGCATGTCAGGTGGAGCAGCCCACCCCGTTCCTGGCATGGAAGCCCAGACACGGTGGGCCTCCTCAGCGCCAGGTGTCAATGCCTGAAGCTCTCCAGGCTGTGCAGGAAATCCGGATTCTGCCGGCACTGCCCAAACTGACCCTAGCAGTGCCTGGACCTTGAGCTAAGCCCACCCTAGGACCTTTCCGTCCACCCTCAGCCCAGTGTCACCACCATCCACTGCAGGGGATGTCCCGTCATCTCGGAGCTAGGGAGGCAGTTGCTGCGGAGCCCTCTTCAATCATTGGATCCTGGGCACCAGCAGCAGGATTTGAGATGGCCCTCACTGGTTACTTGGCACAGAAGCGTGTAGAACATCAGGACCAACCCATCCTATTGCTGGGTCACCATTACAGAGTCTGGGAGCATTCAGAAGACAGGAACTGTGCACCCCCCCTCCCCCCCATCAGTTCTGGAGACACATATCACTGTGTTTGGGGGATTCCCCCAGTGACTGGCCCTCAATACATCTACATCCCTTTCTTCATCCTGGTACCAGTCTCGAAGTGAGAGGCATGGATCACCGGTCTTCTGAGCACAGCTGGTCACCACGGTCCCACGAAGGCACACATCCAGCTCGGACTGACCCTCCTACAGACACCCCCACAGAAACCACCAGACGTGGAGCCACAGCTCCAGTAGATCCTTGTCACTGGCTGCCAACCACTCAGGATATGGCTCCACGATGGAGCAGGACTCCGTATAGGTGAAGCAGCCTCCCTGACCTTTGGTGCTGTCCAGATCACCAGCACTGAAACTTGCCCAATGGCTGGCTCCATGGTATCCTGGGACCCCGTGGAGGTTCACCCAGCCCTCCCAACCTGCCTGCTCAGTGTCAGGATCCATGTCGACTCAGTCCTCTCCGATGCTTGAGGCCTCAGGGAGACAAGACCCACAAATCCATGTGGACAAAAGGGGTCAACTTGCTGGACCACCAATGGGCACCATGGAACCCACGGTGCCAGCCTCCTCCTAGTCATTGCTGGATGAAGCTATCACTGGGGCTCCTCACCCTGTTCCTCAGGATGATGCTAAGACGGGTCATGTCCAACATCGGCTGGCAGACAGAGGAGATGGAGGAGTAGGTGGAATCCCTATTCGATATCCTCTCCTCCCCAGCCTCTGCTAAGGTAGCCTTTCCCTCCATGAAGGAATGCCAAAAATAACCAGTGCCTTGCAGCAAGACCCTTCTCTCTGCCCCTGGTATTTTTTGATGCCAAGGGCAGTCTGTGTCCTATTTTGGACTTAACAATTACTTAAAGAAAGAAACTGAAGTTTCTCATAATCTCCCTGGCCTCCATGATCCCCTCACTGGATCCAAGAGATTGGTATGCTGCCTTCGACCTGAAAGACACATATTTTCATGTAGGCACGGATGCTTTCTTCATTTCACGGTGGGTTCGGCCCACTGCCAGCTTGGTCCTGCCGTGAGGGCAGGGGACTGGACTTAATGACCTCTTGAGGTCCCTTCCAGTTCTATGATTTTATGGAGGGTCTCACCACTGCCACTGATCATCCGAGTCCATTCGATTAGAGCGCAGGCGTCTTCTGTAGCCAATCCAAGACATCTGTAGAGCCACGAGGTGGTCTTCGGTCCACATGTTCACAGTGAGCACTCAGAGAAGAAAAGACAGCTACCTGTTCTGTAGCTGGTGTTCCTCACTCGTGTCTATTTCACAACCTGCCCTCCTTTCCCACTGCCAGAGTTTCCAGCTAAAAGGAACTGAGGGTAGCGGGAGCTGGTGGCACCTCTTACATTGCGCCATCCGGTGCCACTCCAGAGGGTGGTAGAGCAGCTCCCCTATGAATACTGCTGAGGGAAAATCTTCTGGCACTGGTGCATGTGACAAGCACACATGCCTAATGTGGAATGTCAACATGTCCCCAAGAACCTGGGTTTCTCAGCTGGTCTCCAGGTGGGCCTTACTTGTAAGATTTTTTTTTAAGGGGTTATTGCTTGCTGGATGTCACTCAGAGTATTTTTCAGGCGTTTGTGGGCTTTCTGCACTGTCATTTGTTTAAGGCTACACCATGTTCTGAACAATCATTTTGTAGGTTTTAGGATTGGTCCTACCTTGTGCCAGGGGCTGGACTTGATGCTCTCTTCCAGCTCTGTGATTCTATGATAAAGGAAGCAGCTGGTTTCTCCAGTGCGTGATGGCCTGCGGTTGGCACTCGCTACACAAAACCTTATTTTGTTGCTATTCCTTCATGAATCCTTAGGCAGGTGACACCCAGCCTTTAGGGTCCAGGGGTTTGATGCCACAGCTAAACAGCAAGCCCCTTGGACGTGCTCCGTCTACTCTAGACTGCCGCCAGCACACAGTACTTATTTCTAGTTTGCAGTATGCGCACTTGCTCATGTGAGGCTTGGTACTTTGTTCATCTATAGGTGTTTCTCAGTACTGTCAGAAAAATCTTGGGAAGCAAGCTAGGAAAATAAGGTAGAGGGTGCAGACCGAAGAGTCGTTTCGTCCACTTTGATAGCATAGGTTAGAAATATCCTAGGGTATGTCTACGCTGCACGGCTATTTCAGGGTACCAGCAGTATCCTAAAATAGTTACCCTGCATCTACACAAGCTGCCCGTTATTTCAAAATATTTTTCAAAATAATCGGCATGCTATTTCACCGTCCTGGTAACCCTCGTTCCACAAGGGGTAAGGGATGTCTCAAAATAGCACGTTATTTCGGAATTCAGTCAAGTTTGTGTAGTGCAAATTGAGTATCTTATTTCAAGTTTAGGGTGCTGTGTAGATGCACTCATATAGAATGGTCTTCAGCATTGAGTTCCGAGTAAATGAATCCCTCATCAAAGGCTGCATGATTCAAAATGTGAAAAAGAGCTCTGTCATCTTCACGCACCTATAGGCTGCTTACTAAGAGCATTTTCTCTGTCCGCTTCACCACCAACCCACCTCCAATACCTGCCCCATCTTGTATTCTCCATCCTTTTATGTTTTTAAGTGGGGGTTTATGTGAATATACTTGTGAACGTAGTGTATGATGGGATACTATCCATGACCGTATCTGTGTCTGTCTTGGATAGCTAAATGTATTGCCTGAAATATTTTTTTCTATATATTCTTTTTCAGGACATGCACCAGCCTTAGTAAGTTCTGCTCTAAACTCAGGCACCTTGATTTGGCTTCCTGCACTTCCATAACCAACCTGTCTCTAAAAGCACTGAGGTAGGACCTGGCATCACAGAGACCCTGTGCACCAATTTAATTCTCAATAGCTTTCTCCTTTATGTCCACTGTTCTCTGAACTTCCCAGGCCGAGTTGGAAATGAGTGGGTAGGTTACTATGATTGCAATCCAACCCTAATACAGTAAAAGCTCTGTTGTCTGGCCTGTTGGGGGGAATGTGGGAATATTCTGGGTAACTTGAGTGTTATACTTTACCAATGGAATGCCAGTTATTCAAAGAGTTAGACTGCAATAACAAGAATCAAGTATAACATAGTGCCCAGGCACCCTCTGATCCAGCAATAGTGCGGCACTGCAGTGTGGTTGGTTTCTTGAAGCACTTAGGTATATGCAAGTAAAGATTGCTATATCGTAGGTTATCTTATGACACTACATATCACTATGGGCAGCACAAGGCGTACACCCCGATCACTAAAAATACATTTAATACTAAAATAATACTGAGCATACTGCAATCTTTCTTGATTCAGAAGGCGCGTTAGGCTCTTACAGTGCCTCAAGGCCATGATTATCTGCCTCAATTATCAGTAGATGTAGAAGGTGTAGGAGATGGGGTTGAATTCTCAGTGACCCTGTGACACATTCTGGAAGTTACTTTTTGACTAAATTCCTGATTTCAGCTTGCTTATCTTCTGCCTCGTCTGCGATAAAGGAGCGTGCAGAATACACAACTTCCTGATGTGCTGGGCAATATTCTAGTGGCTAGATTACTCAATTGAAGATTTGTATTGGGAGGCATCAAAAATGCTGGTGAATTGAGCGCTGGATAACAGCACTTTTACTGTGTATGAATACTGAGCTCTACTGGGTAATGTCTCCTGGTCTGCAAAGAGAGACGGGAGCTAAATGGAAGGTGTCTTGTCCGCATGATGTTTAGCCGTAGTAAAAATAATTGGATTGCAAACTGATGGTTGATTTTTATTTAAGTGACTGGCAGAGTTTTCAGTTCAAATGCCTTGTAAATACCTTTTTGTTAATGTTTGACTTTTGAATTACATAACTCCTACTGCATAGCTAGCAAGTGTCCTGCAGATGCAAAATAAAGGCAAGTACCTGATTACTTGTCTTAAGCTGATTAGGTGACGTGGTAACTACTTAACCCTACTAAATGTAATTGCCAAGTAATCTAGAAACAGAAGGGAATGGCAGGCAATGGTGGCAAGAAATTTGGACAGAGGAAATGAGGCAAAAAAGAACACTGAAGGTAGTGGTAGGGAGTAAAGCCTAAAATATTAAAAAAAAAAAACCTTGAGTAAAGTGAATTTTAAATCCTGATAAATTGATCTATCTAAAGAGGATAAAAATATAGAAAGGAGAATCTAAAGGAAAACAAAGTAGTGAAAAGGCTAGATTGAGGTATCAGAAAACAGACAGGCTTGTTTTTTAGCTAGCTTTCAGCAATTTCAGCCCAATTTTTTTGTGAAGGACTTCAACCTGGCCTTGAATTGTGTAGGTTCAATTTTGTGCCTGCAATTATTTGCAATCACAATTGATAGCATTTCCATGTTGGTGGAAATTTTCAAGCACACCTTGGTGCCTGGCAAATCAGAGGGTGTGTTTTCAAAAATGAAGCCCTTCAAATCTGTTGCTCTGGCTGTATCTAGGCCTCTCATAAATAACACTGTGAGTGCTCCCAGTCTCTGGACAAGAAGGTGGGACTCAGCCCTGGGATGGACTTTGGCTGCAGTAGATCAGCTTTCTTTTCTCAGAGTGCCACAAGATTGAGTTACTGGTTTTGGAGCCTGCCATTGGAGAGCTGCTCTCATCTGGAGATTTTTGTGTTTAATAAAGGAATGTTCCATGTGGATGTGGGGTGTGGGTGCTGCTTCCTGTGTTCAGTTGAGTCCAGAAATGGGAATTTCCTGTGATCGGGCGTGAAGCAGGATCTTTTAAGTTTCCACCCACTTCTCCTTTTGCCTCCCAAGTGAGGGATGCCCACTGCTGGAACAGCTGAATATCTCCTGGTGCGACCAAGTGACTAAGGATGGCATTCAGGCTCTGGTGAGAGGTTGTGGAGGACTCAAAGCCCTGTTTCTGAAAGGCTGCACACAGGTATGACTGTGGAGAATATGTTCATTAAACTGACCACAACAATGAGTTGCTTATGCATTCAACTTAGGTACAGCAGTGAGTGTGAAGTATTGCAGATCTTGTATTTCCAAGCATTACTTTATTGAAATGACTATTCAGGATCTACCAACTAGACATTAAATGTGGTATTACAACCCTTTACTTGCTTTGAGTCCAGCATGAATCGCTGAATAATAAAAACTATCTAGTAGTGGAATCTTCCCCCCTCTTTTCCCCTTTTTCAGAGGATATACTGAGCAAAACCACACTCATGTTAACATTTGTATTAACGAGGGATAAAACATCCTGGCTATGTCCTTAGACTTATTTTGGCTTTTTTAGAAGGGCCGGACAGTAATAGAAAGCCCAGCTAGAGTTGCATCTGGCCTCACATGATAAAAGTTATCGACTCTCTGGAATCTTCCAGCTGGCTAATGTAAAATTGGAACTCTAATTGTCTCATTTCAAAGCTTTTCCCAGAGCAAATTAGATACTTAGTAGCATCCTTTCAGAGATGTACCATGGTGCTCTTTGGATGGTGTCCAGACCAAGGAGTAAGAGGTTCTGAAGATACTACATGGATCTTTAACCCTGACACTTTTAGAATATACAATATTACATTAATGTTTGTTGTTTGAGGTTAACTTTCTTTAACTTTCCTATTTTACATGCTCGGCCATTAAAGTACCCATGCTTCAAACTAGATTGAAAGTCACATAGCTCCTTTCGTACTCTCTGTAATATGAGAGAGGTTCATACACAGGTTAAGGGTCCTCATGCTTGCTAGCCAGAAACAAGCCAGAGGGACCCCAGTGTAACGTCATCCAAAAGATAGTAGCTTCTTTAGTACTCTTGATTGTAGCATTAGAGCTGAACCAAGCTCCGGTGTCAGACTGAATGTCTGATTGTCTTGTACGGACAGACATGCTCCTGTCTAAGTCAGAATGACACTGTTGAACCTGATATAATGTTTCAGCTCCCAATTCTGGGGCGAGAGAATGGTACTTAGGCAGAAAACTAGCACCCAGCTTGCTGAAGAACAGTGGAGGCTAAAGAAATTTTGCCCGAGAACATGAGAACAAATCCTCTTGCTCCTTATTTAAAAAAAAAAATCTGGGAGCTGTGGTATCTTGAATGCACATGCAGACCAGGCAGGAAGGAATGAAAGAGCAACAGGCATGTGGAGCTTAGCTTTTCTGCCTTGGGATGGTGAATTGCTGACTTGTCCCTGCTGTGTTTCCAGTCTGTGGTTCCAGGAAATTTACACGATTAAAATCCAAGGATTAAACCATTAAGCCATCTTCTTGGACATACTTGGTTCGTTTTTGCCCAAATCTTGTAGTTGTAGCTCATAGAGGGGTTGGTGTTAGTTTGTTTCCCCCCCCCCCCCCCCCCCCCCCCCCCGAAATGAGGTTAGTATTTACCTACTTGCTGATATGTAAATTTCAGTAGTCTTTACTTTCCCAAAGAGGAGTCCCAGGGTACATGGACATAGAAAGCAATAAAGATTTAGTATGTTGAGCAAAGAAATAGTACATGTATCACTACATGCAAAACAAACCCAAATATTGGGACCATTGCCAATAGTTTCCTAAGCTTATGTTACTGTGGTTTTTAATAGCTTAGGAGAGACATACATGACTAGTAAGAGGTTTAACAATCCAAGTCTATTTTCAGAATTTAACTCACTAAAAAACAGCTTGAACTTCTGGTTATTTATGGACTCCTGTGAAATATTGATGGGAGTACATCCTTGTTATCAGTTATTTGCCATCTGCTCTGCTGGATGGAAGACTGGTGATGCCTTTTTTTAGAAGCCAAAAGCGACTTGGGTGCTTTTGTGGCTCCTGCACTGGAAAAAGAAAAGTTTTTAAAGAGCGCTTCACAAGTGATAAAGAGGAGGGGAAATAGTGACCTAGAGGAATTCTATGAAGCATCAGTTTATTAGAAACAAAGTATATCAAAATTAAAACAGTAATTTCTTCTATTCTGTTAATTGTGTATTTTTGACCTGAGCATAATTGATTGCAATCAATAAACTAACCTTGCAAATCTATCGATTTCTCAGTCTCTGAGACAGTGGAAGATAAGAAGCGAGTGTTTATAGTCTGCCAATACACACATTTTGAGAACTGAGTGGCTCCCTCACTTTGCCCCTGTGAAAATTCAGAGAGTGATCATTCATATTTTCACATAGAGACCACTTGGCATATAACAAATTGTTTCAGTCTATAAATTATTCTTTCCAGCTGGAGGATGAAGCTCTCAAATACATTGGAGCACACTGTCCTGAACTAGTGACATTAAACCTGCAGACCTGCTTAGTAAGTAATCTTTCCTGTGATTCCCATTTTACATGCAATGTAGCTATAAAGGGCATCTCTAAACAGGATCATGTAAGACCTACTCCACCTTTGGAACGTCATCTTTGCGAACTGGAAAATCGTACTTTGGCAAGTTCTAAAAACAAATTAACTTTTTTTGTGGTAGCATTTGGTGGAGTCATACAAGCCCTCAAAATAGCCGTGTTAGCTTTGGTTTGACAAGACTATTTGTGTCTCTGTGCCCTGCCCATGAGGCTTCTAAGTGCATCTGCAGGGCTCGGTGGAAAAATTCTTTCCTTTGGGCGAGAATGCAAGTTTGTTTGCATCCAGACTCTGACAGTAGCCTTTAAAACGGAATCAAACAGCACATTTTTTCCTCTACAAAAAGAACCAAGTATCAGCAATGCCAAAAATGTGTTTTTGAACCAAAAGAGGAACTGGGCAGAGTTCTTTGTGTACATCATCCTGACAGGACAGCATTAACAGACTGTCCCTGCCCTTTCCACTAAAGTTGTAAGGGGCTTGGAGATTTGCAGATCTGTGACTCATGTGGAGATCCTTTTTTGGGGTCAGGGACTGCTGACCCACTGAAAAATCACTCGGGGGCTGCAGACTATGGAGAGGCAAACAAACAAGCCTCGCTGATGTGGCCCCCGACAGAGAATGAGAAAGATACTCCCCACATTCCTCTCACACACCAGAGCCTAGGGGGCGCAGGCTAGTAGATTTTGTGTGTTCCAGCCCTGCAGTGGGGTATTGGGAGGCTGGAATGCCTGTACGGGCTCCTCAATGCTGGGGGGGGCGGGGCAGGCTGAGCTTTGAGGGATGGATCCAGGCAAGTCAGGGGCCGCATCCAGCCAATGGGCCTG
The DNA here is from genome assembly GCA_030068395.1 of Apalone spinifera. Taxonomy (NCBI): domain Eukaryota; kingdom Metazoa; phylum Chordata; order Testudines; family Trionychidae; genus Apalone; species Apalone spinifera. The sequence continues at coordinate 9,807,995 of JANRFK010006689.1, forward strand.
AGGTTCCTCCCCCCTGGAATAGTATTTACATGCTGAAGGGAGATGTGTGCATGATTGGCACAAGGATGATGTCAACAATAACTTTTCAGTATTGACATTGGGTACCACCCCCTGTACCAAACATTTTTTTTCCCCACTTGAGCAGTTGGGGCTACTGCCAGTCTCCAGGCTGATGCTTTCCATGTAGGAAATCAAGTCTGGTCAAGTCACAAAATCAGTGAGGCCCAGCTTGTTTCTGTGCCTTTACATTGACCTGTCTTTTCTCTCCTCCCACTGGATATCTTGCTCTTGTCATCACGCCGGCAGGCGAAACTGAGCTCCAGAGCCCTGTTACTGTTGCCTCTGTCAGCCAGCACATCGCTCTCCTGACAGATTCTGCCTCAGGTGATGCCATCCCAAAATGGTTCCTGGAGTCAGACCAAGAGCCAAATGTGTCCCTGGCCAAAGGGGGTGCAGCTCTATTGAAGTTACACGGGTACTGAATTGGATGAAGATTCAGACCTGTGTCTGAGCACTTATCTCTTGAGCAGATTGAGGTTTTAAAAAGTTGTTTGTAAAGCCAAACTGTGACTAAAATAAAAAGCATTTATATTATGGGAGATGGTGATGTGACCTCTATCAGACTTCCGTAATTAATCTTTCAGCCAAGTGTCACTTTGTCGGCCTTGCTGAAAAGCTGAGACACCATGCTGCAGTGTTAGCCAGCAGATTCTGTAGTGCCAGCAGCTCCTAAAATATTTTCATGTCTGTGGGAATCAGCTGCAGACTATTTATAAGCCATTTCAGGGTGCTTTATGCTGCTTCAGCTATCGCGTAAAAATATTGGAACAAATGTCTTGCTGGTTAGTGTAACGTGGTCTTCATCGCTTTAAGCTGAATGCCTCCTTGCTTGTCTTAAAGGGTAGAATTGGGCAATGCATTGGATCGCAATCATCACTACTAATAGTCCTGATGTTTTGTTTTTTCTTGTAGCAAATCACAGATGATGGTCTCATAACAATATGCAGAGGATGCCATAAATTGCAATCTTTGTGTGCCTCAGGCTGCTCTAACATTACAGATGCCATCTTGAATGCCCTGGGACAAAACTGCCCACGGCTTAGGTGAGTTTCAGTCTGGAGTCATACAATGGGGATTGAGTAAAGATATAGGTGATAATGGGACTCTAGGCATTTTTTATGCTCGAGATCAGGATTCCTACTCCGATTTGGAAGTCCATTTGTTTACTACTGAAGTTATTTCCACTGTTCAGTGAGAAGATTCCACAAAATATAATCCTGCAGGATATCTTGGTGCAGCAGTGTTGTGTGCTGCTCTGATGGGCTTATATAGCATTGGTGACAACTGCATTTTTCAGTCAGCGTATTAGCTTATTTCAATTAGTCCACCACTTTTTGTGCTAGGAACTGGAAGTAAGATTTAAACTCTGTTATTCCCTGCCTCGATACCTAGTTACCAATGTGTGTTGAGGATAGTTTTGGAGCAGGTGAAGCAACAGATAGTGAAAATTTACAAAAAAAATCTATTTCGGGCAGAGAATGGGCTTCAAGTGCCATCTCTCCAAATTGTTTTAATACATATTTTATTAGGAAAAGCATCTCAAATAAAAATGTGAAAGCATAGTTAGGAAAAGAGAAAAGGAAATAAAATTAGTATGATCTGGCATCTGTTACAGCTGTGTGCCCTGCTTTACATTTGGCTAAAGTAAGAATGGAAATGGAATTTCTATAATCTCAAAAATAAAGTAAAAGATTATGGATACATGTGTCAGTTTTCACATATATGCAGTTTGAACTTTGAAAGAAGAAGATAAATTACTGTGGATCCCATGTTTAGGTTCAACTCTGCCTGCAAATCAAATGCATAAAATGCCATAAACAAAAGTATCACTTATATTTAAGGAAAGTCCTGATCTTCCATTTTTGGAAATAGTGCTCTCTTGCAGTATTATAGCATTGAGACGTAAAACCTTATAAAACAAATGAGGAAAGTGGAGAAGGTACCAAGAAACTGCAGTAGCAGAAGCAAAGAATTTTCTGGCAGTCATTTCAACTGGGAATGAGCAATTTGCTATCCAGAAAATTTTAAATCCATATTTTTTGGCATTAAGTACTTTGCTCTTACAGGACTTGTGCCGCCTTATGAACTGCTATTTCATGTAACACATTACATTATGGTGAGACTATCAAATGGAATAGAGGGAGAACTCTATTCAGTGTACTTGCAATGGAATACTCCATGGAAATAAAAGCTTCAGAGGAATAGCCAAGTTAGTGTGTACCTGGAAAAACTTAAACAACAAATAGTCTTGCAGCATGAAAAGCTCACGAAATCTCATGATACCATCTACATGTTTTGTTAGTCTTTAAGGTGCTGCTACACTATTCGTTGTTTAAGTTTTTCCATGGAAATAGTCCTTGCAGAAAGTAATGCCTTTAGTGTAGACATGAGACTCTCCCTACCCCACCCCTTTTAATAAAACAGGCTGTATAGAGCAAAATGATTACACCATAGTTAGCACATTCTTAATTCTTTCTGCACAGAATATTAGAAGTTGCAAGGTGTTCACAGCTAACAGATGTGGGCTTTACCACTCTGGCCAAGGTAAGTTCTGCATTCCTTTTTGTGGCACATCTCAGTTTCTTGGGAGCACAAAGTAAGAGCAACTCTCTCCCATGAATTCATAGTTTTCAAAATATCTCTTTTTGGCTTGGAAGTGGCGTGGAAATGAGAGGCTGAGTAGATCTCTAAATCGTTCATTACTCCTTAAATTGTAAATGTTGTATTTAGCCACACAACACCCAATTACTGTAATGAGTAATATGCATTTAAAGTTAGTGAAACTGTTAACATTTAGCTGGATGCAAATCCCTGTACAATTTTGTGCCTCAGACGGATCAGCCTGCTCTTATATCAGTATCACTGAATTAACACTCTTTATCTTTTCCTTTTATCTACAGAAAGGAAAACAAGTTAGTAGATATTTTATAAATGTGTTTCAATGGGGAGGCTTGATGGATAGTCAGTATTACACTTATTTTCAGTAGCATTGGCCTTCAGGGAGCAACAAATTATCTATAAACATGACCAGCTTTGGAAGGAAGACTTCCTTTTCAGATGCACTTCATCTGTGTTGAGAAAGGAGGGTACGTGTGCTGCCTGTGTTTTTATCTCATTTGCTTGTGCTTTTATTTCCTGTCTGCATTATACAGAACTGTCATGAGCTTGAAAAAATGGACCTGGAAGAATGTGTTCAGGTAAGAGCCCAGCTTTGTGATTGTGGGGGTTTCATGCAGGAAGGCACGCAGTGCGGAAACATCGTCTGTGACAAACGTGTCTAGGTTTTAATAGTAACACTGAAAGGCTCGGAGCACAGAATCCCAAATCCATTTTTTTAAATGAAGACAGATTGTTCCAGAACCCTTGATCAAGAAAAGGAGCTGATAAGTTTGGACAGGGTGAATTACTTGCATTTGTTTGATCACCTCCATTCCAATTTTCAACGGAGAATTGTAGTGAAAGAATATCGAAAAAGTTAAAATAATCTGAGGATTCCATCAAATCAGGACTGTGTGTTTGTCTACTAAAGACCAGGCATAGTTCTGCAAATCTAGGCACCTTTGAAAAAAACCTGGCAGCTGCAAGAAATACAGGCCCCAGGGTGAGATCTTTGCTGCCAATACATGGAAAGATCTCTGGTACATAAACTGATAGAGATCAGGAAAGGTAATTTCCAGATATTAAATTTTACTGCAGCTGAAGTGGTTTGAACAACTGTGATCTTGTATGCGAAGCTGGAGAGAAGTAACTACAAATAAAGATGAGATGCCCTCCATTCATGTCTTGTTTCACCTTGGAGGGTTTATCTCCGCAAAAGTCAGTGGGCTGTAATTCCACACCAGATTTTGAGTCTGTTCCCTGGCTTTCCTAATAACTTGGTGCCACAGACTTCTTCAGCGGCTTTGTTTTAGAATGCCCTTCATATATGACTGAACACGATCCTTTGGCACATAGGTTGTAAGAGTGGTAAGATTTAAGGTACGATTTAAAGAGAAAGTGAGATACTGCGTTAAGTGGGTATGAAATAAGGAAGCCTTTGAAGAGACTGAAAACTGTAAGGGCAGAGCAGTTTTTGAATTCAGAATGGATAGGAAGCCCATAAAGGTAATAGGGTCTCCCCTCCTGCAATGAGAAAATAGACTGGACTCAGCATTCTGGCAATTAGGAAGGCCACAGAAAAGGAAATGACAGTAGTTCAGACAGGAAATGATTTAAAGCTGTGTCCGGTGTTGCTGCTCTGGGCAAACATGACCTGGAAAAAAAATGTTAATGCTAATGTTTCTTAGATTAGAAATTCATGTCTTGTTTCACCTTGGAGGGTTTATCTGCATTGCAATAAAAACCTGGGGCACTGGGACTTGAAGCCCGGGTCAGTTGACTTGGGCTTACAGGGCTAAAATTTGCAGTGTAAACATTCGGACGTGGGCTGGTCCCCAGGCTCTGAAACCCTGTGATGAGGGGGCAGTGTTCAGAACCCAGAATCCAGCCCAAGTCCAAATAGCTGCACTGCAATTTTGAGCCCTGCAAGCCCGAGTCAGCTGACCCAGACCCGGGGTGTCAAACTCGTGCCCATGGGCCATCTATGGTCTAAGCCAGCGTTTCTCAAAGTGTGGGTCTCCCAACTTACAAGGGGGTCACAGCTTGCTTTTTTTTTATTTTGTTTTTGTTTTTTTGTTTCTTTTTGCTTAACAACTTGGGGGGGGGCACACAAATTCAATGAGCATTTTAGGAGGTCGCGGTATCAAAAAGTTTGAGAACCCCTGGTCTAAGCAGTTCCACAGTCCAGTCCACATGTGGCTGCTGGCACATTAGGCCCTGCAGAGGGGGGTAGAGTGTGTCCATATCCTTTCCCCAAGCCTAGCCCTTGCTCTCCCCTGTCCCTCCCCCCATTCCGCCCCTTCCCCGAGGGAAAAGGCCATGATGTCTGTTGGGGGGGGAGGCTAGTGTGAGGCGGCTGTAGGGGCTCCCCCCGCACTCACTGCGGCAGCAGGAGCCACGGGGAATCGAAGTGACCAGGCTGGCCTGGGAGATGCAGTAGAGCAGAGCAAACTGCTGTGTCACTTCGATTCCCCGTGGCTCCTGCTGCTGCAGGAGTGTGGGCTCAGCCCCAGCCCACCCAGGGCCCTGTTGGGCCTGCCCAGTCAATAGGATGGTTGGAATGGCCCTCCAAAGCATGGGGCCTGGGTTGGCTGCCCCAAACGGTCCTATGGTTTATACCTCCCCTAGACCATAGGGACCTGCCACCAGCAGCACAGAGCTAGCAGCTGGAAGCTCCTCTGGCCCTGCTATGCTGTCGGTAGTGGCAGTGGGTGTCACTGGGGGTGGCAGGCAGAGCTAGGGGATGCGCAGGCCAGCAGGTGAAGCCAGAAGACACCCCTCCCCCTCTGAGCCCTGACAGGGGGGTGTCTGCTGGCCTGCTAGGAGGATTTGAGGACTGGCACTTGGCCCTAAGGTAAATTGAGTTTGAGACCCCTGTCCTAGTCTCTAATGACTAGAAAACTAGTGAAGTGAGGATGTTTCAGGAGCTGAGACCAAAATCTAAGCAGCTTAGAGGAGAAGGGTTTTTTAGCAGGCTGTTAATGCCTGTTTTAACTTCAGTGATAAATGCACAAATTTTGGAGAAATGAATCTAAGTATTCTGCTCACTCCTGCAAAACCTGGGATGACCAGACATTCCTTATGTTTTAAATGAGAAGGGGGGGGAAAGAAACACCTTGTAACCCACCCATCATAACAAAACAAAAAACACAGACCCAGCTTCTTAAAAATCCTTTATTGGTCACTACCTAAGAATGAATAGGAACCTTTGGCTAAAGTGTGGTCTCAGACCTGTGCTGGCAATGTTCAAGAGAGCAATTGCAGTTTCGGAGGGGGAAGAAACATGTTGAATGCTTAAGATACTAAATTGCGATCATGCTTTGGCTGGGATGCCATTGCGGTAAAAAGATTTCAATTCTAAACAGCTTTGCATCTCTTCCAGATTACAGACAGTACGTTAATCCAGCTTTCCATACACTGTCCACGGCTTCAGGTGTTGGTAAGTGTTGTTTGAGCAACAGTTTTCCATGTTCTTACTTTGTGAAATGAGAGCCTTCAGGTTTTGCCCAAATAAAGATTGCCTCTGCTGTTTGACAGCCATGGGATTGTTGCATCTAGTTTGCAGAACATGGAGTAGTGCGCAGCCCCATGTAGCTATGACCGGTGGAGACAAGAACGCAGTCCCAGAATTCAACATGCTGTCCTGGGTCCAGTTGCTGGGGAGAGAGGCCCGTAGGTGGCCTCTGAATGCAACTGTTGGGCCACAGCTTAGTCGGTTCTGTGGATACCCCAGTGCACTGTTATAATTCGCTTTCATACTTGGCTTCACACACCTTTCCTTTTCCAGTGGCATTTTATCCTCTCCTCCATTCAGTGAGCTTGCTGCTCGTTTCTGGTTCCACAGCTCTGATCACACTTTAGATGATCCAGAAAGAAATTCTTCCACAACTCCTTACTGCATTGCAGTTGTCTGCTGTTTTGAAGGCTGTTTAGGTAACCCCACACTTTGGGGCCTGAAAGCAAGAGGTCTTGGTCCAGGATTAAGTTTAGCGGTTTTACCAGTTATCCCTACAAAAATACTAATAAATAATAGTAATATATATGCTGTTTGGATTTTTATTTGTATTTTTAAAGCAAGACATTTGATCTATGATGGCATTAATCTGTTCAGACTTTATATAATTTGGAAAGTAATTATCCTGGCGCATGGTTTAATTGTGTTCAGTACAACCCTAGATCATAGACGTCTATACATTTCATACAGGGGCTGGGCAATCAGTCCATCCTGGGAGGAAGAACAGGGATGGGTTTGAGGTTTGGGAGAGCCCCATTTGAGTCCCTGTTTCACCACTGATTTTCTGTGTGACTTTGAGCAAATCCCTTATCCTCTGTGCCTCCGTTCTCCATCTGTGCAATGGGGGTTCCAGCATTGCCCTGCCTCATGCAGATGCTGTGAAGAGACAGGTTGAATATAGAAATGTAATAGGATAACTACTTAAACGGTTAACCAATAAGCCTGGGCTTATCGATTTCCATGAACAGTTACATGCAGGCTCTCACCCTGTGCCAAGGGAGCCAGCTGCCACCCCATGCTGCTGTCTCTGTATCAGAGGCTGCAGGTGGGAACCAGCATGCTTGGCAGCCAGCTTTTAAGCCAGCTCCTGGCACACTCTGGTTCCCGGGGAGCCAGATGTAGCAGTATAAAGCTTATTCTGCAGGGAGGGACCAGCCAGCTCTGCTCCCGGGGAGCCAGCTACGCTGCAGGTTCTGCAGTATAAGTTTTATACCGCAGAGCCCGCAGCGTGTAGCTGTGTAACCGCTAAGATTTTCATTGGCTACACAGTTACCCAATTACCCTCTTTTTAATATCCCTAGTCAGATACTGCAGTGCTGGGGGCCAGATAAAGCCTCACTGAGAGGGGCTGCAGTCGCCTTCGTTTCCTTTCTTTACACACTGCACCTCAGAAGCTGTCTGTGTTGATGGATAGTTCAACCGCACTTCCCCCTGAACCTGACATACACCGTGTGTGAAATGTGCCTTGCCACTCTCATATGGGAAGTTTGTCTTGTGGGTTTGCGTTTAACAGCCTCGGCGGCCATCCTGCAAGGTCGTATGTGTAGAATAACTGGCACGAACGAGAGCGTTTACATGGCTTCTCTTCCCTCGTCTGGAGCATTGATGCTTCTGGCCTGCAACCTGTTGAATCCAAGCATGGCAAGCCGAGAGGCACGCGAGCAGTCCCCACTGAATTGGGTTTCACATTGAGTGGGAGTCTCGCATCAAATTAAATTTTCTCACTTCTGAACAGAATGTTTCCGTCTGCGTGAGGGGAGAGATGGCAAAGGCCGCTGCAGAAGGGAGCTCTCACTGAGACAGCTTGCGCTGACCCTGCCTGGTGCCTAAAATGGCAGTTCCCTCACTGCTGGCACTCTGGGTTTGAAGTGTTCGGGCCTGCCTGCTGTGCTCCCTCACACCCTTTGGGCAGGAAAATCCCGCAGCTTAGGGTGCCACTTTGCACAGGGTTTCATTGTCTTAGCAGCAACGTTTCTGTCTCTTGCACGCTCGCCCGTTCCGCTCTTTTCCACAGCTATCTGTAGACCAGCTCTTGTTCCTAGCTCCTCTGCCAGCTAAACGATACATGAGCTATGCCAGTGCCCGGGGACTGGACTGACATACTCACGCTGGTGCAGTAGTGAGGTCTCCCAGATCGCGGCACAGCTCAGTTACACATATTTAAAATATTTTAAAATTAGGAAATAGCTAAATAGAAGGGCAACCGGCAACTGGTGTGGAAGTCTGTCTGCCTAACAGTTCCAGTAGCTCACAGTAGTATAACCACTGGGACTGGGTACTGTAGAATTCTGCAGTACTTAAGAGCAGGTAAATGGTACCATTGTTGTCTTGTCTTTTGACATTACGTGGCTGCATTTCTATCTCCCATGATTTCATTTTGCGGAATATCGTATGTGAGACAAGGCAGGCGTTTTTTTTTCCCCACTCTGCCTCTGCCGTGGTGAGGTCTGAGTTGTGTGTCTAGTTTTAAGCGCCAAACTTTGAGAAAGAGGTGGGCAGATGGGAACTCCAGGGAAGGACGACAGAATGATCAGAAATTTAGAAAAAATGGCTGGCCTGTGAGGAAAGGCTAATAGCATACTGGGCATCTTTAGTCTTGAGAAGAGACGACATGCAGGGGGTTCCTGAGAACAGTTTTCAGATGTGTTAAGGATTGTTGTAAAGAGGACGGTGATCAGTTGTTTTCCATGGCGACTGAAGGGTAGGATGAGAAGTAATGGGCTTCACTTGCAGCAAAGTTGATTTCAGTTAGATACTAGGAATAACAGTCTAACTGTATGGATAGTTGAGCCCTGGAATAAGTTACCATGGGAGGTTGTGGAATCCCTGGCATGGGAAACTTTTTAAGACGAGGCTAGACAAATGCCTGGGAATGATCTATGTTTTCTTGCTCTTACCTCAATACAGGGGGCTGGGTTTGATCACATCTTGAGGTCCCCTCCATCCCTGCATTTCTGTGATTCTGTAATTTGACTAGCTTCCACCCCTATGACATCTACATTTATGAACTTCCCCTGTGGCCAATGGAAGTATTGGCTACTTAGAGAGAGGCACGCGGGCTCCCATCATGGCTCTTAACTCTCTCCACAGTCAAGTGACAACAGCACACTTGCCCGGAACGGGCACCTGGTGCTGGCCACTGTCGGCAGACAGGATACTGGGCTAGATGGACCTTTGGTCTGACCCGGTACGGCCGTTCTTATGTTCTTATGTTCTTAACTGGGACGTAGCAAGTTTGCTCAAGTGTGGTTTGTTCTTCTAGGGCTTTGTCCCAGTTCATCCCATCACCTCTCCAGAAAGCTTCCTAGCTTGCTGTGCTCGATGGCTGGACCGTTGTGTTTCCAGGCACCACTAACCACCTATGTTTGGCTGCAGAGTTTGTCACACTGCGAGTTGATCACCGATGATGGGATCCGTCACTTGGGAAATGGCGCGTGTGCGCATGACCGTCTGGAAGTGATTGAGCTGGACAACTGCCCTTTGATCACAGATGCCTCCTTGGAACACCTGAAGAGCTGCCATAGCCTGGAGAGGATAGAACTGTATGACTGTCAACAGATCACGCGGGCAGGGATCAAGAGACTCAGGGTAAAAAACAACAAGCCCTAAGGCTTTTACTTACCCGTTACTAACTGGCTGGATGGGGAGAGGGTGGTCGTGAGGATCCGGACTCACTATAATGTAGGCCAAGTCCTTAAGGTGCCTGAGACAGAGCGCTACTGTGAAAGCATCTGTGAAAGGGATAGCTGGGAAGGAACGCTCCCTTCCCTCCATGTAAGATCTGTTCAGCGGGAACTGTAATTGCACCTAAAAAGGAGGCCAGGAGACGCCCGCTCACTAATGCTCACTTCACAGGTCCACAAGCCTGAGGATGCCCCCTCGAAACCTGGGAGTCTTGCCTCACTTCTCAGCAAAGAAATAACTTGAGCCCGTGTTAGATCGACCGCTCAGATCAAATAATCTGCTGAAATAGATGACCGAGCACTTCATAGCGATCCTTCCTCATGTGCTAGTAAATGCAGTCTAATCTCTTGCACTTGGGGAATACATGAAAAGAAGAGCATCTCTTGATACCTTACTCTTTACAGTTTGCTTTTGTAAGCTACTGGCTTATTCAGAGAATTTGGTAAGCTGCAATTTGTCCCCAAATCACGATACAAATGTGCAGTTTGCCTGTTATTTCATGACACAGTTTTACATCAGTAGCTTGGCATAAGTAAACTCTAGCAGCTTGGACCAAAGAAGGGCTTAAACTATTATTTAGTACAATAGCTGCTGCACCATAGCTCATCCAATAAGGGTTTTGTTGGGTGAGGAAATGTGGTTTCGGTGAATTCGGCTGGAGTAGGAGAGGTTTCCAGGCCACCCTTGTTAGGCAGAAAAAAGAAATTGTACTTGAGAGAAAGAACTCAGTAGCAATCCAGGAAGATAAAATTCCAACCTTCCACTCCAGTCGTTTAAAGGCTTGATATTTTGTGAAAGAGGAAGCCTGCTTTTATTTAGGTGGCCAAGTTCAGAAAAAATAGCAGGCCTTTCAGTGTCCAAACGCTTTTCACTTGCTTGCCTGTGTGTGCCTGCGACTTGCACTGTCACAGCGCTTCGTTCTTTAAATACTGTGTTTATCTTTTCAGACCCATTTACCCAATATTAAAGTCCATGCCTACTTCGCTCCTGTGACTCCACCTCCATCAGTAGGGGGCAGCAGACAGCGCTTCTGCAGATGTTGCATCATCCTATGACATTGGAATTGGTCATCCTTGCAAACTGAGTATTTAATTACACTTCTAGAATTACAGCGGACACCTGTATCTTCAACGAATGCGATCCCAGTGTCATTTGCAAGGGCCAGTGAAAAGGGCTGTGGCACCAGGCCCCTGTAGCCACCCATACACACGCATATACACAAGCACCACCTGTTCCAGCCAACGGATGAACTCTGACATGGGAGCTGGATGTGTGTTGTCTTTTGCTGTAGGTGGATTGGTATATTTCTGAACCATTCCTACTGGGCATGCTCAGAAGAAACTACAGGGGAGGGGGTTGTGCAAACCCAAAACGACTGCTGCTGGTTTTTTGGTTGTTTTGTTTTGTTTTTTGTTTTTTTTAATGTTGGAACAGCACCAAAATCCTTCAAAGTTAGGGGAGGGAGAGAAACGAACATGCTTTATCCTTGCATCCACTGTCCAAACAACAAAGAGGTTTTGTTTTCCGTTCTTCAGTAAGAGAATGAAAACAGCAGCCATTGTGAGACTTGATTTCCTGTGCTTCGGTACTTCCTTGTTTCCATGCTAACACACTGAGCATGCTCACTTGAAGGTTCATCAGTTTCTTCTGTGTTTTGTAGCATTCGGCTCAGAGGCTTTCTAGATTGTTGTGATGATATAGCTTGAAATCTGTAACGTGAGGCTCAATTTTTTTACCCCACCCACCCCTCTTTTTTCTTTTTCTTTTTTTTTTTTACAGATTTCTAATTTAGTATTTTTTTGAGATTATTGAACATAAGTTATTTATCAATAAAAATAAGACACTTTTTACCATTAGAAGGCTGTGCCTGAAACTGCCTGGCTGATGGAAAGATCTTAAATAGTGAGATTGAGGCGTAAGCTAGAGTTTATTTGCCCATTTTTACCAATGGTTGGGTCTCAGCTCTTTTTTGCATTTCAGGTTTTACCCTAGCAAAGAGAACATAGCTCACAATACAGGGGACACAGCTACAGTCTAATTAATATTGATTCTTTGGCTCCCATCCCCCCATCCAAAAAAAAAAAGGGGGAAATCAGAATTGCATTACTGCTTGTTGCTCTGGTCCAGGAATGACTCCTCTGAAGTAGAAGGGTCAGCAGACCAGAAAATCTGTCCTTGAGTGTTGCCACGTTTTTGTCTATTCTGAATTCTCAGCAACTTTGCTGATGTTTGCATTTGCCACAGGTAAGTGTCTTGTGCTCGAGAAGCATCCATTTGAGTGAAATGGGAGCGTCTTCTACATCACAAGGATATGTCTTGCTTCCAGTTCCTCCCAGCTCCCAAAAAGGGTATATTCTAGCACATTGACATGGTCCATCTATGTAGCAGCTGTGTTGTGAGTGATTCAGGCAAGCTTAATACTGCTGTTTCTTAGGAATGTAAAGAGCCTGAGCCAGCCTCCAGGTAATCATTGATCCTTTGATACCAGGAGTCCAGATTGCCCAGCAGGAGAGATGCTAACAGATGGGCTGCCACTGTGGGCTTTCTGGGGCTGAACTTGGTGAGACTGTAACAGGTTCACGGCAGGAGAGCCCAGGTGTAAGTAAATGCTCTTTTTCTGCTGTCAGCATTCTGGGATGGAAGAGAAAGCACACGTTCTGCGAATTGTTCCCAACTGACTGAGAGACAGAGGAATGAGCATGCTTAATCATCATAATTGTCAGAGATCCAGAAGGTAGAAGTGGCATTCTACCTTTATGGAGAAGAATTACAGGAGACGGGGAAGAAGAGAGGGTTTTGTAAAGCACTAGCAATAGATGTCAGAGCTCTGAAAGTTTGGGGGCTTTTTTGCCTCCACGTTTACGTGGAAGGCAGAGTTTTACCTTCCCCAGACTGTCATCACAACCTGAATAATTCAGGCAATTAAAGGGGTCATTTTTAGCGCTGTATAAGCTATGTTGATTCATCTACTATTCATTTCATCGACCTATCCGTATATGTTTGTGAATCTGCAAGGTCTTGTGAATCTGCTGGAAAGGCATGTAGAAAAACCAAGTGTGCATTGTTTAAAAGGATACTGAAAGCTGGTTCCCCATAGATTTTAATTTTTTTATGTCATATTAATTAAACCCTTTTTAGAAGCTGAAATTGTTTTCCCCTTCAACAGCAGTGCTCAAATTCTATTTGCAAAACTTGCTATTTTCCCTTGATTTCAGTGTGGCATAAAGTGTCTGGCTACAGGTTTATATTGTTGCAGCTTTTTGACCTTCTGGACAAATCGGATGTAAGTCAGTTTGGGCACAAGAAATGGTCAGTATTAGCACAGCTCTGGGGATAATCTTGTAGTTAATTTCTGCTAGGGCAAGAGGAGAAAAAACAGGTTTTGGGGGGGGGGGTTAAGTCCAGCTACAAACTGGCTGTTTAATTTCTTGGCAATGCGTTGTGTGGTTTTGGAGGGCAAATTTAAGAATTTAGAATTGAATGCATTTTCTTCAACAGGGTAACAGTTTGTGGTATCCCAAACTACTTGACAGAGTCCGTTTGTCAAGAATCCCTTTAAATGGTTTCTTTTGTATGTTTTGTATTTTTATAAATACCCACAAACAACCACTTCCCAAGCTTTGTCTTGTCAGAAGAATTCCTTTGGTGGGCAAGACCTTCAGCAGTTTGGTGTATCGGGCAGGCCCTGGGTTTGGAATTTGAGACGAGGTTCCAGGTGCATTCCCACTTTGTCTTGGTTAGCTATCGGTCAGAGAAATGGGGTCCCTAGGCATGGGGGCAGGGTTATGTCTCAGCCTAAGTGCTGCTGATGCAGACGTGGTAATAGACTTCAGCACCATAGATTGACCTGATGCCCACAGGAGGTATCATGGATTGAGATGAAAGGATCATCCTTTAGAAGTGTGGCGGTTTTTGAGGGGGGAGTAATGGGACTTCTTAGAGGTTCAGCGAGGAGCAAGACCTGCGCTGAATGTCCAGTCTGATTGGAGGACTTCTACTTGTGCCAAATACGTCAGCTAAATTAAGAACACCAGATTTCTTTCAGTTAGTGTTGTTTTCAGCAACTGGAAGAGCAGGTCTTAGTGATGTATAAGACCATTGACTGTTGAATTTATTTATTGGCTCCTTCCTTACCCACGCACTCAAAGTCCACCTACACAGCCTGAACTGCTGGTTTGATTCCATGGAAATCCTTGTGATTCACAATGGTAGTGGTGTAGGTTGAGCCATGTTTCAATTCCTTGAGAGGAAATGCTCTGCGTAACCTGTATCTGTCTTGTCAACACGCGGTCTGTGCAGCTGGGAGTTGTCCAGAGATTGGGCAGTGGTTCTTAAAACTGCATCAGTCTGTGCACTTTTGGGGAGGCAGAGGGGGGCAACCTTCAGAACCGGCCGGACGGTAAAGAAGCTGCGTCTCGTACGATGTGGTTCAGAGACTAGGCAGAGAGAGAACCTTTGGACTAATGGAATTTGAGATCGTCCAGGAGGGATGCCGCGAGGAGGTCTCTCTCAACCAAAAATAAGAGTGAAGTCGGCAGTACTTTCAGTCATGATTCTCGAGCTGTTCCTGACAAGGGGTGGAGACAAAAAGGTGCAGCAAGCTGTCATGATATTTAAAAAAAAACCCTAAAGAAAATCCCTGTTTTCTAAACATCATTGTATTCTTCCTTTCTTCCTTTTTTTAATTTTAATCGGGATGTGTTGTTCATGGCTGGCCCATGGTGTTCTGTTTTGGTTTTATTTTGGGGGGGGGTTGCAGCGGAGACCAGTATGACAAGGTTCTTCACTACAGTGTCCTATTAATGGGGGGAAGGGGGTGGCAAAGAAGAGGGTTGAACTGACTTGTGATCCGTTGTCCACAAAGCGTGTGGCTTAGTGTACATTTATGTTTGTTTTGTATGGGGCGTCCACACAACTTGACCAAACTGCACGTCTCACTCTCGGTGCTGCTTTGCCAGCAATGCTGCAAGGTTAACCAGACAACTCACCGTCCTGTTCTGTAACGCGGGGCTCCCCACTGCCGTGTCTGCCCTCGGAAGGGCTTCCCAGGCATGCCCCAAAATTGTCCTTACCTCTCAAAGCTGCAGGCCAAAATGTTCACAGTCCACATTCAAAAATCTGGTCTCTTGCCTTCCCAGCCCGTCGTTTCCCACTCCGTTCCTGCCGTCGAGGACAGCCTATCCCTGAATTCCACGCCAAAACCCACATGCTTGCACAATGGGGGGCACTTGCAGTAGCCCAGGTATAGAGCGGATTCCTCAGCACAATCCCACGTCTCCCGGGAAGTCTGCTTGGTTTTTTAAATGCTTCTCCTCTTGTTTACACTCCACCTGCTGTAACTTCTGCTCCCTTGTTGTTTACCGCTGCAGGAAGCAGCATCTGGATTCCCCAGTGGGGGCGCCTGTCTCTGCAACAGGGCATAACTTTCCCCGGGTTCCTTCCCACCCACCCCAGCAGGCAGGGAGGTGGGGGGAGAAGGGTAGCACATATTGCCATGTCATTGCGGCCATCCAATGGGTCTAGCTTTCCACGCCACGAGCTGGCTTTTCTTTCTTTTCACTTGGACTGTGATTTTGAAAGAACCAGCCAAGGTATGTGAAATTGCTGGCATCCGCCAGCACCCCTCTGTTTACTGTCCCCACAGACAATCTGCCTCATGGCCCCTTGGATGTGCATCTCCCCTCCCTAGCCACATGGACGCTGTTCCTCCCGTAGCCTCCCCTCACCCTGCGCCGTTCCTTAGCTTGTGTGTAGCAGTTGATACTTGGGCTTGGCCTTAACTATTCTGTCCAACCATCATCAGCTTGGCTCCCTGTGCGCTGAGGCAAGGTGCTTACGTTGGCTGTAGATAGACGGGCTCTTGGAGACATGACGATCCCTGCTGCACCATCACCCCCAGCAGCGAGGCCCTTCCTGCCACACTAAACTATTTAACCTCTGTGGATTCCTGCAGCGGAGCAAATTCCTGATCTAAGGCCCCGTCTACACTCCAAGCCTATGCCAGAGGAGCTCATTCGTGATTCGGAGTCTAGACGCAGCATATGCAGACAGAAGGAGGAGGTCCATCGCCGCTTTCCCACGTAACACGTAGCTCTGTCGGCATAGTTGCATTTACACTGGGTACTTTGCAAGCACAGCTATGTTGGCTAAGGGGTGTGATTCCCCCCCACACACACACACTCCTCACCCGCATAGTGACGCTGGCATAACTTTGTAGTGTAAACCTGACGTGACTTTCCAGAGGGCGAGGCTTGTCATTTTGAATGCGGCATTTTTGTTGTGATGAGAAGATTGTTTTGTTCGTTTTTTGCTTTTTAGCATTCAGGGTTGGGCTAATGTCCTTGACTTACTGTTCCTTTCTTTCCCTCCTCCCTTAACCACCTCTTACCTTGATCCAGTTCAAATAGCTGCAGTTTTGGATTTGTTGAGTGTACTAGTATGTATTGGAAAGGTTTCTTTTAGTATTTTTAATTGGTTTTTAACTTTGATGGATGTATCGTCCATTAGACTAAATTATTGGACACACAAGTTAGAACCTTGTCATACACTCCCTTAATTATATATATTATATAGAGAGATCTGTAAAATATTATTTTAATGATATTGTAATCTGTGCTTTCCCTCTCCTGGACACTAAGTGTGGATATAATAATGCCAATTAATGAAAAGTAAAAATATATATATGTAGCTAAATTGTACTTTTTTTTGTCTGTGTGATATACCATAATACTAACACTGAGGTTGCACTGTGGTGATGCTAGTGTGAAGGAATGCCTACAAATATTGAATTTTGAGGGTACACAAAATACCTAGGGATCATCTGCCAAAGGTTCTGTTTCTTAAACACATAGGCTAAGGCAGTGATTCCCAACCTTTTTCCCATGGAGGAACCCCTAAAATAATTTTTCATGTCCCGAGGAACGCCTACCTAAGAACATTTTCCATTATTTCACCTTTGTTTTCAAATCATATGAATGCCAACAGCTGGGTTTTACTTGTTATGTCTGTTGACTCGGAGAGCAAAGTTAGTATTTTTTAGTATTTCAGACAAGACGTCTTCAATGTTTTATTCCACGATTTCTCGCGGAACCGCCGACGATGTTCTGCGGAACCCTGGTTGGGAAACACTGGGCTAGGGTTTTCAAGGTGTGGTGTTTTCAAGGTTGACTTCTTCAGGAGCAGAGGGAAGCCAGCACTGAATGCTTTTGAAATCCCATTAATGAAACTTAAAGAGGTTCTTACTTGTTTTGGGGGAGGATTACATGTCCTGGCTGGTCCTCAGTCCTTGTTATTGCTGCTTGGTTAATGCTTTGTTGAATCTCATTATTTTTCAAGACAATGGCTCACTTTCTTTTTTCCAGAGTGCGGACTCAGAATCTGGGGGATTTATGTTCTAGCCCTGGCTTGGTCACCAATGCACGGTGTGACTTTGAGCAAGTCACTGCTCTGTGCCTCCGTTTTCCCCATCTGTAAAATGGGGTTGATACTGATCTAATCTTCTAGGATGTTGAGGCTTAAGTTGTAAAATGCTTTGAGATGCTTGTGTGGAAGACACTTTACTAAAGGGCCAAGAGTTAATGTATTTAGTAACAGCTGGATGTCACTAACAAAAGGCCCAAAAGGTCTTCCCCCTTTCATAGTCCCATGGCTTGTGGCGGGGAGTCCCCATACTGTCCTTGTTAAGTATACAGTGCCTACTCAAAGCATCCTAACATTGTAATCTGCAGGTCTTTGGAGCCTCTCTAGTGAAAGCCTGTGAAGGAGAAAACATGCAACCCCAAGTGAGACGTCATCACAACGAATGGAGTGAAAGCGACAGACAAGACCAGCATCATCACAAAAAAAGCTTCATTTGTATTTCATTCACTGCCAGCTTTCCTCCCCATCCATAGTCCGTAGTCGGGTTTGGATTTGTCTGTGACTAAAAAAGAGATGGATGCTCAGAAAAGAGAACCAGCCTGTTAAGATGAGATTGTAGCTGAGCTAATAGGGTGACCAGATAGCAAGAGAGAAAAAGGGGGATGGGGGGAGGGTGATCAGTGCCTAAGTAAGATAAAGCCTCAAGTAATGAGTGAGTGACCCTATAAAATTGGGACGTCTGGTCATCTTTAGCGGGAGATGTGTCCCACGCTGTATCGATTCTTCTGGAAGTTTCACCCATAATTATGGCAAGTGAAATATCTCTGGTCCATTAATGCCACTTCTCGCCTGTGGAAGGGGCGGATAACGGAACACAAACGGGCACTTCGTTAAAGAAACTTGGGTTCCTGCTTAGTTTTCATTCCTCAGCTGGGTGAGAGGAGCCCTTTGAAAGTGAGAGATCATAGAATACTAGGACTGGAAGGGACCTCGAGAGGTCATCGAGTCCAGTCCCCTGCTCTCATGGCAGGACCAAATACTGTCTAGACCATCCCTGATAGACATTTATCTAACCTACTCTTAAATATCTCCAGAGATGGAGATTCCACAACCTCCCTGGGCAATTTATTCCAGGGTCTGACCACCCTGACAGTTAGGAAGTTTTTCCTAATATCCAACCTAAACCTCCCTTGCTGCAGTTTACGCCCAATGCTGCTTGTTCTATCTTCAGAGGCCAAGATGAACAAGTTTTCTCCCTCCTCCTTATGACACCGTTTTAGATACCTGAAAACTGCTATCATGTCCCCCCTCAATCTTCTCTTTTCTAAACTAAACAAACCCAATTCCTTCAGTCTTCCCTCATAGCTCATGTTCTCTAGACCATTAGTCACTCTCGTTGCTCTTCTCTGGATCCTCTCCAGTTTCTCCACATCTTTCTTGAAATGCGGTGCCCAGAACTGGACACAATACTCCAACTGAGGCCTAACCAGCGCAGAGTAGAGCGGAAGAATGACTTCTTGTGTCTTGCTCACAACATACCTTGATTGTTAGAGCCTCGATATAGCGAGAACTCGGTGTCCTACGCAAGATGTTTCGTGCTGCAGATAACATGGTGTCACCTTGGATCTGTTTTCATCGGTATTATAAGGGATCAAGGTTCCCTATAAGCTGAGCTCTTGTGTCAACATCCAGGAGAGATTCACATGCCACCCAGCTGATCAGCAGAGTTCCCACAGGTTCTACTAGTGGTGCACATCCGCCCATGCTGATTTTGTGCACAGAACAAAATATATTCCATACATGGATGGAAAGGGAACTGCAGAAGGATCTCACAAAACTAAGTGACTGGGCAACAAAATGATGGATGAATTTTAATGTTGGAAAAGATAATCCCAACGATACATACAAAACGATGGGGTCTAAATTAGCTGTTACCACGAGAGAGAGAGAGATTGCAGAGTCGTTGTGGAGAGTTCTCTGAAAACAGCCATTCTGTGTGCAGCAGCTGTCAAAAAAGCAACCGGTGTTGGGAATCATTAAAAAGGGGATAGAGGAGATCTTATTGCCTCTATATAAATCCAGGGTATGCTCAC
Source organism: Apalone spinifera (assembly GCA_030068395.1). Taxonomy (NCBI): domain Eukaryota; kingdom Metazoa; phylum Chordata; order Testudines; family Trionychidae; genus Apalone; species Apalone spinifera. Next base: position 9,827,303 of record JANRFK010006689.1, read on the forward strand.
ATCTTGAATACTGTGTGCAGATGTGGTCACCTCATCTCAGGAAAAGATCTCTCGGTATTGGAAAAGGTTCAGAAAAGAGCAACAAAACTGATGAGGAGTTTGGAACAGCTGCCTTATGAAGAGAGAGAAGACTGGAACTTTTCAGCTGAGAAAAGAGACGCCTAAAGTGGGAATGAGAGAGGTCTATAAAATCCTGGCTGTGTGGAGAAAGTGAATAAGAGAAAGTTATTGACTTGTTTCCATTACACAGGAACTAGAGGTCACCAAATTAAATTAATAGGCAGCAGGTTTAAAACAAGAAGTATTTCTTCAAGAGTGCACAGACAACCTGTGGAACTCCTTGCCAAAGGATGGTGTGAAGGTCAGGTCTTTAACAGGGTTCAAAAAAGAATGAGAGATTCATGGAGGTGAGGTCCATCAATGGCTATTGGCCAGGATGGATAGGCATGGTGTCCCTAGCCTCTGCCAAAAGGTGGGAATGGGTGATGGGGTGGATCACTTTATGATTCCCTGTTCATTCCCTCTGGAGCACCTGTCTTCCAACAGCGGCCAATGCCAGGACACTGGTCTAGATGGAGCGTTGGTCTGACCGTTCTTATGTAACACTCTAAGGGGCAGATTTTTTTTTTTTAAATAAATGAAAGCTACACCCAGGAGGCGACTAGGTGTGCTGTGGGGGGGAGCGATGCACCACACACATCCACGCGCACACGCACACACACTGACACTCGCCCTGGGAATTGAGATGTGCCTGTGTAAAGATGCAGTCGGGGGGGACGGGTTGGGCTGCAGGGCTGTCCCTGAACGTGACTGCACATTCATTCTGAGAATCGTTTTTTTCCTATGCAGAAAGCAAAGGCACCCAAGCTCCTCAGCTGCTTTTCCTCAGTCCCGATTCAGTGGCCGATTCAGGTGCATGAAACAGTCTGGGCCAGGGGTGGGCAAAGGCTTTTAAGCTTTTCAGTGGGCCAGATGCAGCCCGCGAGGCAGTTCCAGGTCCCGCCCCTAGCATGTTGCCACGGAGCGGGAAAGGGGCGCAGGCTCATGTCCTCCCCGCCCCTTGCCTAGCAGCCACAGGGAAGGCGCAAGCCCTTTGAATAGAAGCAGTTGAAAGGGTCGCGTCTCTGGCTCCCTAGCAACCTGCTAGAGGCACCGGGAGCTGTGAGGCCTTTTAAGTGCTTCTATGTAAAGGGCTAGTGCCTTCCCTGCGCCTGTCAGGCAGCGTTGCCTAGCAGCCGCAGGGCACACAGGAGCCCTTTAAATAGAAACAGCTGGAAGGGCTCACGCTGGCTCCGGCAATGCGCTAGAGGCGCCAAGAACTGCAAGCCTTTCCAGCTGTTTCTATTAAAGGGCTCTTGTGTGCCCTGCGGCTGCTAGGCAACGCTGCCTGACAGGCACAGGGAAGGCGCCAGCCCTTTAAATAGAAGCACTTAAAAGGCCTCACAGCTCCCGGTGCCTCTAGTGCGTTGCTAGGGAGCCAGAGACGCGGCCCTTTCAACTGCTTCTATTCAAAGGGCTCGCCTGCTGGGGTGGCTGTGTTGCCTGGCAGGCACCACCCCTTTAAACTAGGGATGTTAAATATCGAGTAATTGACTGATCAAATAGTCGATGCATTTTGCATTGATTAGTCGATAAAACGCCTCCACCTTCCAAGTGGAGCAACAGTTCTGGGGTTGTTGCTACACTTCAAAGGTGAAAGCACCGGCGAGGAGCACAGGGCCAGCTGGAGACTCCCCCGCTGACCCCAGGCTCCATGCAGCGCTGCCGCTTTGAAACGCTGCGGGGAGCCCAGCATCAGGCTTCACGTGGTGTTTCAAAGCAACAGTGCCACACGGACCCCGGGGTCAGCGGGGGAGTTGCCAGCTGCTCCTGGGCTCCATGCAGTACTGCCGCTTTGAAATGCCACGTGCAGCCTGGGGATGCCCCAGGCTCCATATGGCACTGCCACTTGGAAGTACGCCCTCTCCTCCCCTTCTGTCACTGCCTCGGTCTGATAGAGGCAGCAATGGGGGAAAGCAACTAGTCCGGCTGAGCATCTGCTTATCGGCTAGTCGACGAGTCGTTCGCATCCCTACTCTAAACAGCAGCAATTGAGAAGAGCTCGCAGCTCTGCCCCACTGGCCGTTGCTTGGGAGCTGCCGGCCCTTTCAGCTGCTTCTGTTCAAAGGGCTTGCGGCTGCCGGACAAGAGGGTAGTAGCAGCGAGCCCTGTTATATGAAATCTAAGCTTCCACTCCAGACAACTCGGGGAGGAGGCTGGCCCCCAGAACCCTGCCCCCTCTGCTCCAGGCCCCTTCCATTGGCCAGAAGTCAGGGGGCAGGGACCCCAGGCCAAGCAAAGCTCCCAGTAGAATAGCTATCGACCCCCCTCCCCTTCCGCCTGAGGCCCTGCCCCTCCCAGGTCAGTGCCCCGTCCCCCTTCAGAAATGTTTGCCTACCCCCGGGCTGGGCATTGCAATGGGGGTGCTTTGCTTTGAGCCTAATGTGGCAGTTTAACCCGAGGGGGGCTTAGGCATTTCAGTCCTAGCCCCGTCTCGGCAGCAGAGCCTCCCGTGCGCATCCGTCGCTCCCTTGCCGGCTGCAAGTAGCAGAACTGAGGGTTTGGGGGAGGCGTTTGAAAATGCCAGGCCTTGGGTCCCAGGGCCGCGGCTACCAATCCGTGACGGCCTCATCCCTCGGCCGGCTCCCCTGCGGGCTGTGCCCAGCAGGGCCATCCCTGGGGAGGTGCCGACCCCTTCCTGCTCCTCCCTCTCCCCCGAGTGGCGTGAGGAATTGGTGTGGGGGGCTGGTGCCGGCAGCTGAAGTCAGCCCCCCGCGCACACAGGCGGTGGGAAGCAGAGTGACGCCGCCCCAGCCGGCTCCACTGGTTCCCAGTGAGTTTGGGGGGGGGGTGCGCCCCCTCCCTGGAGCAACGTGGGGTGGGCTGGGTTGCTCTGAATCCTCCAGCTGCCTCCCTGCGCCTGCCCCCCTCAGAGGGGCTGCTGCATAGGGCACCGAAACATCAAGGGACGGCCCTGTCTGAGCCCCCGAGGCTGGGGGGGCCACGTCTGCAGTTGTACCGCTGACAAGAGCGCTTGTGCAAAGCTCGGCCAGTGTGGCTCCAAATGCAGGGCCAGGGCGTGGAGCTGCAGCGTTGCTTTGCTCGCCCACTCGGCTGGCTCTGCCCTGGGCGGCTGTGCGCACTACGGCCCGGGACTGCGTCTGCACCGGCCAGGCGCCCGTTCCCTACGCGCACACGCCCGTCCCACCGGCTGCCAAACGGTGCAGGACACAGAGCGGGATTTGAAATCCCATTAAACACCCCCCACCTGGCAGATGGCAGCAATAGACGGAGCCTTCCACGCTGATGGTTTTACTATAAAAAGGGTTGGACAATACAACCCCCACGTGGAACTAGAGATCGCAAAAGGGCAGCTGGTGTCCAGCGTTCATCCTCAGGCAGGTGAGACGATGGTGACAGGCGCCTGCCCGAGGTTTGCTTTCACTTCCACATCAGGGCTGCGAAGCGGGGGCAGGCAGGGATTTGCAGCGCTTCCCAAGGGGGTTGGGTGCCCAGCTTACTGGGCGTTGGGAGCTTTGGAAATTCTGCCCAGAAGTCCTCTGTGCACATATTAACCCCCCCCCCCACACACACACACACACCCACCAGCCTCATGACATAGAGGCCTCCGGGTGGCGGGATTTCATTCCTGCCTTATGCCGGATTTGAACCCACGCTCATGCGGTGAACTCCCTGCCATGCCCCTGTGGGCTGGAGCCCGCTGGCTGGCGCATGCCAGTGCCACCATGGAGCAGCGGTGTAAACATAACGTGTGCAGTCTAAGCAGAGCTTGTGTTCAGAAAGCGGCACATGGGCATGTCACGCACCCGGGGCTGTCTCGGCCTAGGTCGGTCCGGCCCTGCGGTGGGTCTGCCTCGCTGGGAAAGCTTCCTCTTCCCCCGCTGCTTTGTGGGGAAACCTCCCCTGGCTCCAGACAGCGATTTGGCATCACTTCTCGCATTGCGCCGGCCTGTCCTATCTCAAAATGAGGTGGTAGCCTTCTGCAGTCTGGCCTGAGAGGGAGAGACAGGCACCCGTCACTTCCCCGGTCCGGCAGGAGGTCCCAGCGCTCCTCCGGTTCGGCCTGAGAGGGGCGTCTCGGTGCATCCAGGAAGGCTTAGGACCGTGCTTTGGGACAGCGCAACACCGGGAACGCGGCGGCAGCCACGTCCCGTCGCCCTGTGAAAATAAAGCCTCCCCCGCACACCTGCCGTCACAGGCGGCTCTGCTCGTAGCGACGAGCCGGCTGCATGTTTAGGGTCGGTCGTCCAAATTGCCCTCCCCCTCCAGTGACTGTGTTGGGTGCACTCGGCGGCCCCTCTCCTCCCCAAGGAAGTTGCCTTGCAGAGGAGGTGAGTTTGTAAGTTACAACGCGTGGGGATCAGTGAGTAGGATCGAAAAGACCCTCTTCCACCTGGTGCATCGCTTCTTTTTTCTCCCTATTCTTTTATGGCTGATGTTCATATGAGTCATTTCCCCCATTCTGGCAGGAGCCAAGGCCATCACAGCTGCCGGCTGGAGGTTCCCGGCAGGTTTTTTTTTTTGGTTGGTTTTTTTTTTTTTTTTTGGCTGCTTCTCATTTTCCCAACCCTTTCCTTTTCCCAGGGAAGCCATGTACCTTTGGTAACAGCTGCTATGAAACAGGATTCATCTGGCAGGTTCCTGACCATCTGCGATACCCCAGAGAGGAAAGAGACAAGGTTAGCGCGGGGGTAGGTTGAAGCGTGAGTCAGCTGCTCATTCTTCAGCGCGGCAGCGGCAGGAATGGAAGAGGCGGGGTGAGAATTGCCGGGGGGGGGCGCTCAGTCGCCAGGCAGGAGTGATGGTAGAATAGCCAGCTCTTAGGTATCTACCACTGACAAGTGCTCTCAAAACACAATCCCCCTCATTGGCCCCATTTGACAGTTGGGGGAAATGGGGCAGGGAGAGGGAAAGTGACATGCCCAAGGTCACCCGGCTGAGCAGTGGCAGAGCTGGGGTTAGCCCACAGTTCTCCAAAGTCCCAGGCCAGTGCACTCCCCACCAGGTGTCACAAGGCGGGATGGGCACATAATGGTGAGTCATTCGGTGCAACAAGGCCCCCAGCTAAAAGGAGCAGAAGACTTGGGTTTGGGGATAGGTGACCCCAGTTGATTCCCCCCTTAGCTTGTTCCTGGCCCGCCAGCCCATCTCCTGTCCTCCCCCTTCACCAACACCAGGGGGATCTTTTATGGGCGAGTCTGGCACCCACTGGGCTCCGCCTGGCAAGGGGAGGCGATGCCGTGGCTGGCGGAGGGGCAGCTTCTCCCGCACGGAAGCCCCTTACCAGGTCACTGATGAGAATCTGAATCCCGGTCGGTCCCTGCTTGGAAAGCTGCTGGATCTGGTTGGCCGGGAGGCTGAGCAGCTCGGCCAGTTTACTGGTCAGTTCCGCGGCTGTGAGCTCTTCCAGATAGACCTCCTGGTACGTGGCTTCCCAAGAACCCCCCCACCCCGAAAAAGGCCGATGAGCCAGCGCCGGGATTTCCCTCCCTTCCCACTCTGTGGGGTGATGGAGCAACCGGCAGGGCCCCTGCTACTGCAGTAGAGACCAACACCCCCCACCCCCAACCCGGCTCCAGCCCCTCCTGAGCCAGGTGGCTGGCCTGGGGCAGCTTTGCACGGCTGGGTGCACACAAATGCAGAGCTGGAGTCCAGCGCGCTCGTGCCCCCAGGACGTGCTGTGCCCGGATTCCTGGCCACAGGAGCCCCGGCCTGGATCCCTGAACCCGGCCGCCCGCTGCCTGGGAGCATTGCTAGCGAGAGGAGCCGCTGGTTTTACCTGGGCGCGAGTCCTCGGGGCTCTCCCTGCCGGTGGCTGGGGGCTCCCTGGATACATAGAGGGTGAGCCGAGGGCGGACGCACCTGCCGGGGAGGAGAGCGTGTGAACTGGAGTATCGGGGTGGGGCCCCGAGTGTTTGTAAGGAGCAGGGCCGCAAGAGACGTGCTCCCTCATCGTGTACTGCACTAAGCCCTATGGGCCGCAGAAGCGACCGAAAGAGGCCTGCGTGGGCACGAATACGCACCCTTTTACAAGTGGGGAAACCGAGGCACAAGGCGTGTGATGCAGTGGCAGCTGCCTATGGAGCGTAGTGGACCTGGGACCTAGAGCCAGATCTCCCGGGGCCCAGAGTGCTTCAAACAGTGCCCCTCCCTTCTCCTGCAGGAATTCAGGGACAGCTCCGTCCGGCCCACCCCTGCGGCTCGGACTGAGCCGTCCGGACTTGTGTTGATGGGCCCAGGGGCGGGAGGGGGGCCTGCCAACGGGAGAGTGACATTGTGGGTGCACCGATGGGGCGTGACGCTGCATGAACCGAGCTAACCGTGTCCATGCTGGGCTCTTGGGGCTGGGTGGGGTAGTGGGAAAATAGCCTAGGTCAGTGTTTTCAAAAACTCTCTTTCTGGCAACTCAGTTGAAGAAAACAGTTGATGGCCACGACCCAGCGGAGCTGGGATGAGGAGTTTGGGGGTGGGAGCTGGGAGGAGGCAGAGGGTTGGGATTGAGGGGCTCAGGGTATGGAAGCTACAGCACAAGATTGAGGTGTGGGAGGGGTCAGGGCTCCGGGCTGGGGGGTCAGGCTCTGGGGCCTGGAGTGCAGAAGGGGGGCTCTGGGCTTTGGGGGGCTCAGGGCAGGGGATTGGGGTGTGGAGTTACCTCCGGCAGCTCCCGGGCAGCGGGGGATCTAAGGCAGCTTCCTGCCTCTCCCACCACCGCAGACCAGGCTGCGCCCCAAAAGCAGCCGGCGGCAGGTCTGACGCCAAGGTGCTGGCCCACAAGCAGCTCCATGCGGCTCTCACCCACAGGCACCAGCTCCCATTGGCCAGTCCCTGTCCACTGGATGTGCGGAGCTGGTGACTGGGCTGGAGCCAGCGTGTAGAGTCCCCCTGGCTCCACCGTCTAGGAGCTGGACCGGCTGCTGGGCACTTCCCGCGGTGTCAGAGCCGACCGGGACTCGCCCAGCGGTTTTCAAAGAGCAGGCCAGGCCCCACGTGTTGAAGGGCGCTGGCCTAGCAGAGGGAGGGGGCTGGGCTGGGATCACGCCCCTCGGAGCAGCTGGGGCCCGGGGATGAACCGAGGGGTTGCGATGCCGGCTGAGCCCGTCCCAAGAGCAGGCGGAAGGATGGTAACCGGGGAGCTTAGCGCCGCTCCGATTAGCTCGCCCAGACCAGGATCTGCGGGCCCGAGGGAAGGCTCCTGCCCAGGCCGGGAGGGGGGCTGGCCGTGACTCTTCATGGCGCTCCCACGCCCCATCTCCTGAGCTCAGCGGCACCCAACCGGGTCACCCCCGGGACCCTGCGCAGGGATCCCATCGCTCCCTGGCTGCCGAGACTTGGCCCCCGTCTCGCTCGTCTCCCCTGCAAGCCGGGTGTCGAGACCCCGGCACCCTGCCCGCTGGGAGGGCCAAGGATCTTGCCCCAGGCGCCAGAGGAGACAGGGACCCTCCCTCTGAGCTGCTGCTGGATGAGGCAGAGCCATGACTTGGTGCAGCAAAGGGAGCACTTGTATTGTAAAGCCCATAGGGCTTTTCCTTCTGTTTGTACAGCATCTAGCGCAGCGAAACGGGGCTGCCAGGAGCTACTGCAATCAGTGGGCTCCGTGTCGGCCTGAAGACTAGGAGGGTGGTGAAGCACTGGGATGGGTTCCCTAGGGAAGTAGTGGAGTCTCCATCCCTAGAGGTGTTTAAGTCTCGGCTTGACCAAGCCCTGGCTGGGTTGATTTAGTTGGGATTGGTCCTGCCTGGAGGGGGGTAGGGGGCTGGACTTGGTGGCCTTCTGGGGTTTCTTCCAGCTCTATGATTCTATGATTCTAGTGGGGGCAAAAGATCTATCT
>JANRFK010006689.1:9848005-9859515 GCA_030068395.1 Apalone spinifera
GTGCAGGGCCCAGGAGACTCACGCGAACGGCAGCACCTTGCTGTGCTCGGGCCAGTGGGCCCGCAGGGCCGCCTTCTTCCTGAAGACTCGCTCACAGCCTTGGTAGCCGCACTGCAGGGTGGGAGGAGAGTCAGTCGACCAGCCCGGGGTCCCCCAGGGCCCCCCGTACCCTTCAGCCCAGGCTCCCCCCTCCTGCTGTACACCCTGGCACCTCCCACCCCATGCATGGGACCTAGTGGGTCTGGAAGGCCATGGGCAGCACAGACACCCTAGGGAGAAGGGGGGGGGGGGGATTATGGGAACTCCCAGCAGCTTAATGGACCCTGCAGCAGGGAATCAAACCTCTGCCAGGGCCATTGGGAGCAGCCAGCAGGGAGGGGAGAAGAGTGTTGGCCATTTTCAGCCGGTTGGAGCCAGCCAAACACAGACCAGCTGCGGGGTGGAGAAGGGATCTGCCTAGCCCAGCACAGGCTGGCGCAGGGAGAGGTAGGAGCCCGGCTCCATGTCCCTGCAGCCCCTCGGCCCTTGCTTCTCCGGGTCCCTTGCACAGCCTCTGGAGAGGGTCATGTCGCACCAGGGCCAGGCCTAGCCCGGAGCAGGGGTGGGGTGCTAGCCCCTTGGGCCGTGCCCTGCTCCCTCCCTATCCTACAGCACAGCCGGGGACCTCTAGTGCCCTCGTGTGTCCACAGAACAGGATGCGCCCCCTGGTTCTGGAGGCTTAGCACCGTCCCGCCCACCCCCACCCCATCTCACGGCTCACAGCCTGGATCCCCCCCTCGCCCAAGCCATGCATCAGGAGAGCAGCTTGAGACAATCCCCACCCCCTTTGCCCCCCAACCGTTGTGCCTGCTGCCAAGCCTCCCCCCCATATCGGGGTCACCGAGCGGGCACAGGGGCTGCGCCAAGTCATTAAGAGAAGTGGAGAATTGGGCTGGAGAATGGACTCCGGGCATCATGCCCAGTGCGTAGGGACTGTCCAGGCTACCAGAGCCAGGGCCCCAGACGGGAAGGGGAGGCAGAGGCATCAGCTTTGCACAAATCAGACTTGAGAAGGAATCCGGGTCCTATAACCCCCCCCCCCACCAGCTGTTCTCCCGCTCCAGCCCCCCATAGAGTTAACCCCTTGCCCCCCTCCCAGGAGCACCCTACCTGGAAGGACTTCTTCGCACGGGGCTGGGCCCCGCAGCTCTCGGGCACAGATTTGCCGTTGGCATCCAAGCAGCTGGAGAAAAGAGACACGCACAATGGGAAGGGGTTGGCCCAGCAGCTGCAAGCCAGGCTCAGCAGTTGGCTAAGGGCAAAAAGCAGGGGTTGGTGCTCAGAGGGTCAGGGAAATTTGGCTACTAGACTCACCCACAGCCTGTCCTGGTCAGTGGCTGGCTGCATGTTCTAGCGGGTAGGGCAGTGTCTGAGAGTCAGCGTTCTATTCCCAGCTCTGCTACTGAGCTGCCAGGTGACCTTGGGCAACTCCCTTCTACCCTGCATGCCTCAGTTTCCCTTCCCCTCTGTGCCTCTCCTCCAGAGTAGGGATTATTTCAGGAGATGTTTGCGCAGCACCTGGCTGTACAAGCCATCTGGGCACCAGGACAACGCCATCTCCAGCCCTCCCCCCTCCCTAGAGGGCCCATTGCCAGGCCTGTAGACCCCAGGGGAAGTGGGAGGGGGCTGAGCAGCAGAGAGAACACACAAGGACAAGCCACCTCCCCCCAGCCCCCTGCCCTACCTGGCATCACCCTGCTGCTGCTTGGGGATCTGCCAGGAGCTCCTGCCGCAGTCTGTCTTGCCATCGCCCGTCTGGCCACCGAGCCGAGCAGCCTACAGCGACAGGCCTTGGTGAGAGACCTCCCTGTGCCCCCCCCGAGCCACCCAGCCTGGGGCCATGCCCCCAGATAGGGGCAGGAGGCTCACACAAGACACCAGATGGGGAGGGTCGGGACACCTGGCACTCAGCAGTCCAGGGATGCCCAGCTGCCCTGGCTCTGCTACACAGGAGCATCATAGCCCAGGCTATATAAAGGTTCAACAGGAACCCCCCCATCTGACCCACATGGGGAAGCACTGCCCCCTGCAGGCTCCCCACCAGAGGTGGGGGTAGGGAGGGACTCCCAGGCTCAGAGAAGCAGCCGAGTCCCTGCTCATACAGACCAGCCACATGCAGACTCCAGCAGCCCCAATACACTTGGCACAGAGAGCAGGGCCTGGCCTTTCGAGCCACAGAGCAGGGCCCCCCAGGACAGGAGGGGTCCCCTCTTACCTCTCCCATTGGCAGCATCCTCTCCTTGCTGAGCACAGCCTCACACTCCTCAGGGGGGCAGGCTAAAGCTCCCCCAAGAGCCATCCTGCCTTCCCCAGCATCAGCCATCGGTCAGTGTTACAGCTTTTCCCCCTCCTAGCCTCTCTGCCTGGCCTAGGCTGCAGCCCTGCCCGTTGCTGCTGGTTTTATGCTCCCAGGGGCTGCAGCTGATGCCTATCCCATCAATCAGCTGGGCGGGGCAGCAGGGGGAATGGATTGGCCCCCAGCAGTGGAAAGCTGGCAGGGCTGGAGCCGGGCTCACACGCCTAGGGCTTGCTCCCTGCACAGGGGCTGGGGGAGCTGGTTCTAGTCTGTAGGGACTAGGGGGGCTAAGGATTTCTTAGTGACTCCGTGCTGCACACCTGGGCCAGCAATTCCCCCTCAGGTTTCTGTGCAACCTGCCTCACTCCATTGCTAAGGGACAGTTTTTGCAAGCTGTTTCAGGCCCAAGTGGGGCTCCCCAAAGGACCTAGACCGGCTAGATGCTGAGGTGGCTCCCTCCTGTTAGCTCCCAGGGCAGTTGGGTGCTTCCGCTACTGTTGAACCCCCCTCCCCCAGGTCCTCACTGCATGTTTAGAAGGCCCTAGCTCCTGGGGGCAGGGCCCAAAGCAGCCCCCCCATCCCTCAATTGGGCTCTGAGCAGCCCTGACGCTGCAGGTGCATGGAATCCAAACTCCGCCTGGGTTCTCACTGGACCAAACCAACCCCCCAGGTCTCCGGTTAGTGTCGGACTCTGTGTCAGGAATTCTCAGCGTGGGCCTGTATGCGGGTTACAGGTGGCTCTGCCCCTGGCCTGCTGGGGGACCGTGAGCATGTTCCTCCCCCATCAGATGACACTGTGCATCAATTTCTCTCCCCCATAAGATGACACTGACTTTCTTTGCAAAGGGCTCCCCAGCTGTGGGCATGAGAAGCCAGGCAGGTGTTGGGCAGATCCCTCTCCCGCTGTCTCCCTCCCTTCTCCGTTATCCACCTGGCTTGTCAGGCCCTGATCCTCAGAGGTATTTGGGTGCCTAAATCCTATGGGTTTTAATGGGAGTTAGGCACCTAAACAACTTCAAGGATCTTCGCTTAAGCTCTTGGGAACAGAGCCAGGCTCTCCCTGCTACATCTAGCCCCTGGCTTTTGGATATTCACTGGGCTGCTTCCTAGCCCCTTCTCATTGGTGTTCCCAGGTGCTGCCGGGCCCCTTTCTCCCTCTCGTTTAGCACCCAGCAATAGCTCAGACCATGCCAGTGGCCAAGGTCACCCAGGCGGCTGGGCATTGCTCTTTTGCTGGGTCTCAGCCGCACCCCCCCACCCCGCTTCTGACGCTCCTGGACCTTTAATTGAGTTTATTGTCCTTGGCCTTTCCCCTGCATTCGTCAGCCCTGAATTTCATCCGCCATCATGCTGCCTATTTGTCCAGCAGGGCTGAGTCCTGGAGTCCCCCTCTGCCCTCCCTCGGCCCAGGGAGGCTAGAAGCCCTAATGCTATCTCAGGAAGCAGAGGCAAAGTCCTTTGTCTTTGGAGCTTCCGATTTACTAGTGACTGGACCTGTCGCCCAGACGTCCCAGTCCCCTGTCCCATGCTACACCCCCGGCCCCGCTGCTTCTCCCAGCCCCTCGTCCCCTGAGTTGCAGCCTGGCTCTGGTTTGCTCCTCCCCAGCAGGCAGCCAAAGAGATCGAGGACCTGGAGCTGGAAGAAGAGGCAGGAGGCAGGGAAGTGGCCTCGACTCACCGCCCCAATGGCAGCACCAGGGGGCTGGTGTGGGGAGGAGCAGGAAGCCTCACCTGGAGCAGGGCAGCCCCTGGGTGTGTCCCTGGTGCCTATGGGTCCAGGGGAACAGCAGTCCAGAGGCCAGCACGACAGCCTGGAGCTTTTTTGCATCTAGGGTTACCAGATGGCTTCAAAAAAAATACCGGACACACTTGATCTCAGATGTGGGGGCGGGGACCAGCCAGCAGGGAGCAGGGCTGGTCAGGAGGGGGTCAGGGGAAGCGGGGCTGGCTGAGGGAGAGGGGTGGGGGAGAACCAGCCAGCAGGAAGCAGGGCTGGTCAGGAGGTCGGGGGGAGCAGGGCTGGCTGGGGGAGACGGGGAGAACCGGATGGCGGGAAGCAGGGCTGGCGGGGGAGGAAGGAGGGGGTGAGAATTGGCCAGTGGGGAGTGGAGCTGGCCTGGGCGCATGCAGGTCCCGCGGTGCTGCCTGCCCTGCACACAGACCCGGCAGAGCACATGCGAGTCCGGCCCCGGGGGATTCCCTCCCACCCCAGGCCGCTCCTTTCTACTGCTTAGTCGTGTACTGCCTGACTACGCAATGTGAGCGTGTCTACCAGCCAGGCAGTACGCAACTATGTACTGATACTCATAAAAAAAAAACACCTGACAATTAGAAAATACCAGACATTTCTATGTCCGGTATTTTCTCAATTTATTTCCCAGACAGAACCCTCAAATACCGGACTGTCTGCTTCAAAACCAGAGACCTGGCAACCCTATTTGCATCTGGGCCGTTAAGGGGGGAGGGGTCAGTCTGACCCACCCTACACATGGTGCTTCTAGGCACATGAAGCACAAAATCACCCTCCTGGGGAGCTAAAGAGAAGAGGCTTTTGGCTTTTTGCAGCTTTCCCAGAGACAAACCCAAAATGTTATTTTGTGGCCTTAGAAATGAACCTGTCCCGGTCAGTGGGGGTCTCCTGTCAAGATGCAGAAGGGTGGATGAGGCTTTCCGGCAGGGGAGGTCGATATTGTCTAGCAGCATTGCCAACCCTTCCATTGCTCACTGGGCTCTTAGATGACATTGAGGGGTAAATTAGAGCCAAATAACAGCAAAGAACACTGGGAGCCAGGACCAGTGGCTGCAAACAAACTTTCTGGGACCACGGGAAACTTGGCCACACCCATGGTAAGTGGACATCCAGCTCACTAACATCATGCTGGACGTTGGAGGTTGCCAGACTAAAGAAGTTCCACCTGTACAATGTCAGCAGCTGCTGTTTAAAACCTAATGCTGGGGTGCCAACCCCCCCGGCTACGTCTACATTCGCGGCTTCTTGCGCAAGAACATCTTGCTCAAGAAAACGGCCACGTGCGAGCTGTGCTTTTGCACAAGAGCGCCCATGGCGGTGCGGCCGCTCTCTTGCGCAAGAAAGCTCTGATGGCCATTTTAGACATAGGGCTTTCTTGCGCGAGAAATCCCTGCCCAGCCTCCACACTGCCCTCTTGTGCAAGAGCCCCTGCACAGGAGAGCTTACACCTGTTTAAAAAGAGCGTAGCGCTTGCGCAAGGAGCTCTCTCTTCCCACGCCGTCCTGTAAATTTCCTTGCGCAAGAGCGGGCGGGCAGCGTGGACGCTCTGCAGATTCTTGCACAAGAACGGCCGTACTTGCGCAAGAAGCCGCCAGTGTAGACATAGCCCCACAGCATAGGAGTTATAGGTTCTGAGCTTTGTCTGCAGAACAGGCCCAGATGTTTATGGGCTGGAAAAAAAATAGCACGTCCTCCGCCAATCAGGTTTCACTTGTTTCTGGAATGCAGTAACCCCCCGCTCAGTCTACCCCTCTGTGACCCCAATAGATTTTAATCACCTCCCCACCATGTTTTCCCTCTCGCAGGTCACCCCGTCGTGAGTAAGTTCATAGCAACACTCTGATCCTTGCTAGAACTAAACTGAAGGTCTTCACAGATCCAGACCTGACTGATTGCATAGGGATCTTCTAGGAGACAGGCAGGATGGCATATGCCTCCCTGTCTTGCTCAGGCTTTTAGAGAGGTCTGTGAAAAAAAATAGGGCAGCTGTTTTGGACTTTTCTGCTTTCACCCTTGTATGTGGCCAAAGGGGTGGCAAACACCCAGCCACACACAGGGAGAAGGGAGGGGTTACCCTCCTATCCCCCAAACCCTGAATTACCTTGGCTTGTTTTGGGCCTGGCCCAGCCTAGCCTTCCTTCCCAGGATGCTGCTGTAGTAAGACGAAGGCCTGAAACAAAAGCCCATGTAGCCAGGCCTCAAACCAGGCCTCTGCTAACAGACAAAAGATGGCTAATATAAAGCAGAGCTAAGCTTTGAGTAAGAGGCAGGCCCCTGCTCACAGAACTTGGGATGAACAGGGCTGAGCATGCAGAACACTAACTGGGAATAGGCCCAGGTGTAGAACAGTCATTGGTACTGGTCATAAGTTGAAAGCACATGGTACCACCAGCTCATTAAAAAACACCTTGGTACTCACTCCCCACAGATACCGACTCAGGTTCAGGAAAGGGTCTAAAATGACAGCTTGATGGAGATGATCTAATCAAACCTAGAGCCCTTTTTAAATATTGGTGTATTTGGGCCTAAGCTTTCATGGGTAAAAAACACTTTGTAAGAGGTCTTCATGCATTGGACAAAGTGGTGTTTACCCACAATATTTTAAAAGGGCTCTAGAGGTGATCCTGGCAATTACAGACCAGTAAGTTTAATGTTAGTACTGGGCAAATTAGTTGAAACTATAGTAAAGAGTAAAATTGTCAGACACAGATGAACATAGTTTGTTGGAGAAATGTCAACATGGTTTCTGTAAAGGGAAATCCTGCCTTGCTGGAGTTCTTTGAGGGGGATCAACAAGCATGTGGATACGGGGGATCCAGTGGACGTAGTGTGCTTAGATTTCCAGAAAGCCTTTGACAAGGTCGCTCACCAAAGGCTCTAAAGTTAGTTGTCAGGGGGTAAGAGGGAAGGTCCTTTCATGGACTGATAACTGGTTAAAAGACAGGAAACAAAGGGTAGGAGTAAGTGGTCAGTTTTCAGAGTGGAGAGAGGCAACTAATGGTGTCCCCCCAGAAGGTCTGTACTGGGACCAATCCTATACAACCAATTTATAAATGATCTGGAGAGAGGAGTAAACAGTGAGGTGGAAAAATGTGCAGATTCTAAACTGCTCAAGATAGTTACAACCAAAGCAGACTGTGAAGAGCTTCAAAAAGATCTCACCAAACTAAGTGATTGGGTAACAAAATGGCAAATGAAATTTGTTGATAAATGTAAAGTAGTGAACATTGGAAAAACATAATCCCAACTATACGTACAAAATGACAGGGACTAATTTAACTGTTACCACTCACGAGAGCGCTCTTGGAGTCATTGTAGGTAGTTCTATGAAAATGTCCACTCAGTATGCAACACAGGCAAAAAAAGCAAACAATGTTAGGAATCATTAAAAAAGGGATAGCGAATAAGACAGAGAATATCTTATTGCCTCTATATAAAAGCATAGTATGCCCACATCTTGAATACTGCGTACAGATGTGGTCACCTCATTTCAAAAGAGATATCAGCATTGGAAAAGGTTCAGAAAAGGGAAACAAAAATGATGAGGGATTTGGAACAGGTCTCTCATGAAGAAATATTAAAAAAACCTGGGACTTTTCAGCTTAGAAAAGAGAAGACTAATGGGGGATAGGATAGAGGTCTATAAAATCAGGACTGGTATGGAAAAAGTGAGTAAGGAAAAGTTATGTATTTGTTCCCATAACATACGAACGTGTGTGTCACCAAATGAAATTAATAGGCAGCAGGTTTAAAAACAAATAAAAGGAAGTTTCTCTTCACCACAGCACAGCCAACCTTTGGATCTCTTTACCAGAGGCAGCTGTGAAGACCAGGACTTTAACAGGGTACAAGAAAACTAGATAAATTCATGGAGGACAGGACCATCAATGGCTATTAGACAGGGTGAGTGTCCCTAGCCTCTGTCAAAGGCTGGGAATGGGTGACGGGGGAGGGACTGTTTCTGTTCTGTTCACTCCCTCTGGGGCATCTGGCATTGGCCACTGTTGGAAGACAGGACACGGGGAAAGATAGATCTTTGGTCTGACCCCGTCTGGCTGTTCTTATGCCCGAATACTTGTTAGTCTTTGAAGTGCCACAGGACTCCTCATGGGTTTTGCAGATATAGATTATCGTGGCTACCCGAGACTGCGGGTACAGATACTTAACATTCCTTTTCTTTTGCTTACGAAGGTGCCATTTGGCTAACTTTTCTACCTGGTACAAGAAACAATACTGCATCTTGTCCCCAGGGTCAGCTACCAAGGCTTCTCCTTTCTAAACTCATTCATCCCAGCTCAGTGACTGTCCTTTGGCCGAGTCCCTTTGCCCTGTTTCTACAGCAGGAAGAAAGTTGCTGTACTGACTAGATGCACTCCCGAGCCTTGAAAGGTTAGGCGTGCTGCCTCGCAAAAGCACGGCGTGATAGAAAGGGTGGATTGCTGAGAAATGTCACTATTGCAAGAGCCCACATGTCCCCACATGGCAAAGGCAGCTCAGCACCCCCGAACCCACAAGCAGGAAAGGAAGCCGACACAGGCAGATCCGGTTTGGATGTGGAACATTTATTAATACCCTTTTGATGACAGCACTATGTACACAGAACAGCCACAGAAGTTTACTTCTTGGTTTCCTCCTCCTTGGAGAGAGTCTTGATGATCTCTTCCTTCTTGGCTTGCAGACGTTCTTCACGGCGCTTGCGGGCTTCCTTAGTCTTGGACCGGCGAGCTTCCGCCTGGTCACTGGAAATGAAGAGGTTTCATGAACACAAGGGATGTCAAAAGCAACTCCCATAAACCTACTCAGCTTTTACCTAGGCCTCCCTCCCTCCCACTATTTTGCTCCAGCCATAGGTAGCTGTCGGGGAGAGATGAGCTACGAACACACATTTCACAAACCCCTCGTGCACCATCGAGGCTTTACAGCTCCCCGTTATGGCTCTGCAATACAACAGACTAAAGTGCAATGCAGTATCTTGTTCAGTGACCCCAATGACCCACAGAGAGTATCATGCAGGCATCAATGGGAGCTACACTTCGCCAGGATTGGGAATGAAATAGGTCAGCACAAGGACATGATGCTGCCTTCACTCCAAGGCCACCACACAGCTGACTGATCTGTTAGAGACTCCCTTGAGATCCTAACAAAGCTAATCTGTCCACTGACTGACGTTAGAAAGGGAAAGTAATGCATGATCTGCCGGAACATATTTGTCCTTCAACTGTCTTAACTCTCCCTCTTCTTCAGATCAGATCCTTCAATGGGAGGGGAGTTTGTCTCCATAATCTTCAGCTAAACAATGTGCCCATCCCTGGAAGGTTTGCTATTTCCTGGGTGTTTGTGGCACAGAAGGGTAAAGCTTGTTGAAAGGGGACACTCGCATCACCCTGGGATATATTTACACCATTAGAACCAAGATTGATTTGTCAACATGGATGCAGTACAACCCTGCATTCAGCTCAGCCTTACGCCTCGTCTACACTAGAAAGTTCTGCTGCTCTAGCCATACTGGCAGAGTAGAAGTCTCCTAATGCGAATGGTGCTATACCGATACAAGGGTGTTTACGAGGACAGTGTTGAAAGCGCTTGGAATCACCTGAACCAATATTGAGAGCTATAAAAAGCAAACTTGTGCAAGACTTTTATCCTGGGCCTGTATGGAGCACTCTGCATGGCTTTAAGAATCAAACACTTACGCCAGGAGCTTCTTGCGAGCCTTGTCTGCCTTGAGTTTGTGGATGTGCTCCATCAGAATCCGCTTGTTCTTGAACACGTTCCCCTTGACCTTCAGATACAGACTGTGGTACCTGGAAAAGGAAAGGGACGGAGTGAGGGGGGGCAGCCACCGTGGGGCAGGAAGCAGCACTCATTTGCTTGAGGCTGCCAAAGAGGAAACACAAACAACTGTGCAGCTTCCAAGGCATCTTGAGGGATTCAAGACGAACCCAGTTCTGCCTTGTCTGCAGTGAACGCCTTGTGCCATGTGTGACCTGCGTGTCCCAGAGTTTGAAAAGGAATTTCACCATCGTGCAACATCTTAATCTCCCTTGTGCTGCCCTCCAATTTCAACAAAGGCATCAGTCCTGAGAAGCACTGCAACACCAAGATCGTTCCGCAGCCACTTTATCCGCTGCGAGAGACTGATCATTCACATAAGATGTTTTTAATCTCTTAGCTTTCTGCTTTGGCCTCTGTGGGCTCAGGTCCAAGTCCATAGAGCCTGCTGCAAAAGCCCTGGTGTATCCAGGCAGATGGGGAACCTGTTCTACCCAAACACACTCACCAACAAAGGAGGGGGGCAGGATTCAACTGGCTCTAACACTTACATATGGCGGTCGATCTTCTTGGACTCCCTGTATCTGCGAAGGAGACGTCTTAGAATTCTCATTCTCCTCATCCAGGTCACCTTCTCAGGCATACGAGCATTAGCTGTACCCTTCCTCTTACCTGGAGAGGGACAAGTTACAGAGTGAGAACACAGTTAACTGCTGGCGAGCAGCCTTCCCAGCACGCTTAACACCTCTGCCTGCCTCAGAATTAGGGATATCAATGTGTAGCTGACCATGCAATTAGCCAATAAGCCTGGGCTTATTGGTTAATCCTATCAATTACATGCACTTCTCCCCCCCTCCCCGCTGCCTCTCTATCAGAAGTGGCATGGGGGGGAGCGGGATCCAGTGCCTATGGAGCCGCTCCCCCTACCCCATGCTGCTGCCTCCGATAAGCAGGTGAGAGCAGATACACACAGGGATCTCCACGTGTGCTGCCTTTGCAAAGCCACCTCTCCCCCTCCCCAACTACTTCTGTGAGCTGCCAGCAGAGCCTCTGTCTGCGGGGAGCTTGGGCCCCCAGACAGGGGCTGCTGCCATGGACTAGCCTTTGCCCACAGCAAGCCCCATAGGATGCTGGCACAGTCTATGGGGAGCTCAGAGTCCCCTGCAGACAGAGGCTGCTGCCAACGCACACTGCTGCCTCTGATACAGAGGCAGCAATGCAGAGTGGCAGGGGGCTCCCCAGGAGTGGGGCCAGAAGTGCACTGGCTGCCGGCCCTGCCTCCAGGGACTATCAAATAATTGTGTAACTACTAAGATTTAATGCAGTTACAGGATTATTAAATTAATCTATATATAACACCCCTGCCCAAAATCCAACGGGTATGATTAACAGAACCCCTCCTTGGTACATAAAGCCGTTTATAAATCCACCCTCAGTAAAGGTCTCTAGAATTGGACAGATGTTTAAGGCCAGTTATCCTAAGCGAAGCCAGCCAGCACTTACCTATGCCCATATGCCTGCCCTTTCGGCGGGCCAAGGTGTTCTTCCTGCATCGGGCACGGGAGTGAACAGTCACAGGTTTGCGGATTATTAAACCATCCTTGATCAGTTTCCTGATTTGCTGACCTGGAAATCATAAGGCATTCCATGTTC
>JANRFK010006689.1:9953139-9963597 GCA_030068395.1 Apalone spinifera
GAGCCCCTGGGGACACTGGCTTGCTGCTCCCCTCCTGAGCCAGGAACTGCAAGATCGTTGGGCAGCATATGTCCCTGCAAAGCAGGGGAGAGGACCCAGGCAAGGCAGCGCAGCAGCCAGGAATGTGCAAGGGCCCAAGTGCTGAGAACACAGTTAGGGGTCTGGTATTTCTCTGGCCTGCATCTCAAATAGGCTGAGTCCTGGTACACAAACAGTGCTGCGTGGAGAACCAGAGACGCGGGCCTGAGATGGGAATTTGCCTTCGACTTTGTGTGTGTGTCTGTGTGCGCGTAATGTGTCTCTGTGTGCGTGTGCATCCATGTGACACATGTCCCTCTGAGTGACATGTCTGTCCATGAGCATCCTGTGCGCATGTGTCTCTGTGCGTCCATATGACACGTGTCCCTCTGAGTGACATGTCTGTCCTTGTGACTTGTCTGCCTGTGCGTCCCTCTGTGTGTGAGAAGTGCGACATGTATCCTTGCAAAACCAACAAGGAGTCCTGTGGCACCTTAAAGACTAACAGCTTTATTTAGGGTTGCCAGGTGTCCGGTATTGAACCGGACAGTCCAGTATTTTCGCTTCCTGTCTGGTAAAAAAAAATCAGAAAATACTGGACACCTAAAATGTCTGGTACTTTCTGATTTTTTCCTGGCCAGGAGGCGAAAATCCCGGACTGTCTGGCTCAATATGGAGGCAGCCTGGCAACCCTAGTGCGTTAACGGGTTCTGCAGGGGACCTGTCCGGCCTGGTACAGGGAGGCAAGATAGCGGGTGGCCACCAGCTGCCTGTTAGGGCCAAAAAGCCTCACCATGAGGTTTTTGTTGTTGTTGTTTTGTTTTTTGCTTAACAACTCTCAGGTCTTTTTTGCTCATTTGTCCTGGCATGTTGTGTTTTTTTTTCTTTTCCTTTCGGTATTTTTTCTGAAACCATCCGGTAACCCTAGCTTTATTTGGAGCTCAGCTTTCGTGGGTACAACCCCGCTTCGTCAGACGCAGGAAGTGGAAATCCCAGAGGTTGGGAGACAGAGCTGTACTAGCATCTCCAAAGAAGGGAGTTCCTCATCAAGTGTAGGACCAATGTTAACGAGACCAAGTCAATTGGTGGATGTGGCTCGCTCCCAGCAGCTGATGGGGAGATGTCAATACCAAGAGAGGAGAAATTGCCTTTGTAGTGGGAGAACCACTCTAAGTCCTTATTCAGCCCTAATTTGATGGTGTTCACTTTGCAAAGGAATTGCCGCTCTGCTGTTTGTACTCTGGTTTTGAAGGATTTTTTTGCAAAACTTTTTGTGAGGAGCCATGTGGCACCTTATGGTTAAATCCATTTCTAAGTGTCCAGGGAGGTTCAAGTCTCCTGCTGGTTTTTGTCCCTTACTTTTCCTGATGTCTGATTTGTGTCCGTTTATCCTTTGGGACTGAATTGGCCTCGTTAACACTGATCCTACTCTGGATAAGGAATGCCCTTCTTTTGAGGTGTTAGTGCATGTGTACTGTGAGCTCCACTTCATGCATCTGACGAAGTGGTTTTTACCCACGAAAGCTGAGGCCCGAACACATCTGTTAGACTTTAGGGTTCCATAGGACTCCTCATTGTTTTTGCAGATACAGTCTCCCATGGCTGCCCCTCTGAGGGTATGTCTACATTACAGCATTATTTCGAAATATCTAATTTCAAAATAGTTAATTCAAAAGAGCTTATTTCGAAATAACACGTCTACACACAAAATGCATTTCGAAATAGCACGTCCACACTGAGTGGACATTGAAACGCATTTAAGGCTGGTTGGAACCAATTCCAGCAGGGCATCAGGTCAGAAGTTACCTTGAGGTCAGGGCGGCCAGCAGGGCACCCTGGGAAAGGCTGGAGGCCCCCTATTTTGAAATAAGCGACTACACAGCGCTTATTTCGAAATAGCAGTTTCGGAATTGTCACTATTCCTCGTGGAATGAGGTTTACCAATTTCGAAATAAGCCCTCCGCTATTGCGAATTAATTTCGAAATAACGGAATGGCTGTGTAGACGCTAGGGAAGTTCTTTCGAAATAACTTTGCTGTGTAGACACGCCCTGAGGCGTGAACCCTTGTGGGTGTGATGCATCACAGGTGGCCCGGGGAGTGTGTCTCCGACTGTGTGTGCACTCTGAGGATTAGCAGCAGAGTGGGTACGTCTGATAGAGCTATGGGGTGACCCTTCCAAAGCTCGGTGGAGCACCAAAAATCAGGATGTTTATTCAGAGCTCAGTCCCGGGGTCTGCTGGAAAACATGAGCCGCGGATTTCAGGAGAGGAGGATCTGAAAGGAAAAGGAAGGAGCCAACCCCTCCATACCATTGAGATAAGGCGGGGGGAGTAAAACCAGTTCATCCCATCCCAAATGACTCACCCGAGTTCCAGGAACTCTTGGCCAGGGCCAAATGGATTGCGCCACATTGAGCCTGCATGTGCGTGGTGCGTTGCTGGCAGGGGGAGAGGTGAGGTTGGTGGGACAGGGTCATATCATTTAGTGGCCCAACCTCAGTTGGTGAGAGGGGCAAGCGTCTGAGCCAAGCAGGGCTCTTCTTCAGCGCTGGCAAGTATCCTCAGAGAACCACAGCTAGGGCTGTGTCTGCCCTGGCTGAGTTTTTGCGCTGTCCCTTCCGCCAGTGAGAGGGCGCTGGTGAAAGAAAAGCGTCTGTTTGTCTCTTCGCTTATTTCTGAGTTTTACCGGAAAAAGTCATTGGCGAGTGTAAACTCTCCCACCGTTTTTGCATAAAACCGGACTTTTTTTCTCTTTAAATGGCAAGTGGAGCCATGCCCTTAATACAAGCTGGAATAGATGGTTTAGGATAAGTAGTTCACATGCATTTCAAGGGACCATTCAAGGTGAAGTGGCCAGTTTACACCTCTAGAGTCAGGCTGCCTCTCGTTTGGTTATAGCTGTGGGCTGGCAAGTTTTTTGTGGGGGAGGGTGTGTGACGACTGTTGCAGCTTCTATGTGGGGTGTCTGTGGCTGCTGCCAGGTGGGCACAGCTAGTGCACTGTCTCCGTAAGTGCCCATGGGAGGGTCATTGCAGATGGTGGCCAGGAGTATCCCCTATAAGCTGAGAGAGTCCGCTGCTGCCCAGCAGATTATCAGAGTGCCCATAGCCAGCAGCATGGGTTTCTATGGGTGCACATCAACACCTGCCCTGGCGCACAGAACAAAATTGATTCCACACAGAGAATGGAAAGAAATAGAGGGAACACCGGTGCACGGGGAATGAAACTGACCCGTACAATCTCCCCTGCTGCTCTCTGCCCCACTGTGATCTCTCCTCTTTCCCCCAGGAACGGTGTTTGTGGTGCAGTGGGACAAGGTCTATCTGCAGGGGAAGGAGGACATTGGCAGCTTCACGTTCCAGGCTGCTCTGCACAGTGACGGGAGAATCGTCTTTGGGTACAAGGAGGTGCGTGGGGCCAGGTGCTGGGGGCGTGGTTATTGCAGGTGCTGCAACACCCGCAGGTGGCGTGGGAGTTTTCTTAGCTGGCCTCCTGTCAAAGAGACCGCATCCTCGGGGCCAGGCAGCAAGATCAGGGAAGGTTGCGCTTGCCAATACTGCAAGCCAAGGTGAGATGGCGCACATAGGATGGAATGGGGGAGTCTGGTGGGGCAGTGAATGGGATAGGGCTAAGGGGGTGGGGGCTTGGGAATAGGGTAGGGGGCGCGGGGAGGGCTGGATGTGGGAGGCCCAGCTAGGGTGGGGAAGGCTTAGCAAGGAGAATGGCTGCCTTCCTTCTCTACAGCAGGGCCAGGTTAGCGCAAAGCCCTGCGAGAAAGGAAACCTGCCCATCTAAGCCTCTGGGCAGAGGCTACCTGCCTGCTGTGGCCCCACCTACAGAGCCTGGCTCTTTAGCTGACGCTACAGACTGGCGTCTGACTTGGGTGTCGTAGGCAGGATTTCCCGGCGTGGTGCCCCGCTCTGCCGGTGACGATAGCCAATCAGCTGCGGGCGTGTGGGCTCAGGCATGGGCCGTGCTGACTTGCACAAGAACCCCCAAAAGACACACAATCAGATAAGGATCGGAGGCGCCCGGCCAGGTTTATTGTTACACCAAGTGCAGCCATAGCTGTCAGTAGGCTCTCTCGAACTGCTACACGTATGTACCCCCAACAATGGACCGACTCGGTCAGTGGGAGGACCCACTGCCCCTGAGGCCAGACAAAGACAGCCCCTCCAAGACACCACTTTATACACAGGTACCTACGAGCTGCACATCACGCCTGACGTGTCCGGTTGCCACCCTCGGGCGTTACTTAGATACCACCCATCCCCCTGCACCTCGTGGTTCGATCAGAGCAGGGGTGGGGAACCTTTTTTGGGGTGGGGGCCACTGACCCATAGAAAAATTAGTCGGGGGCTGCACACAAGTGAGAAGCAAAAAAAAAAAAACCAAAACAAACCCTCACTGACGTGGCCCCCGAGTGAGAAAGACCCTCCACACATTCCCCTCATGCAGCAGAGCCTTGTGGGGCTCAGGCTAGTAGACTTTGTGTGCTCCAGCCCCACAGGGGGGCTGGAACATCCTCACAGGCTCCCCAATACTGGGAAGGGAGCCCTGAGCCTCAGAGGCCGGATTCAGGCAAGTCCGGGGCCCCTGGGCCTGACGTTCCCCACCCCTGGATTAGAACACCTCTATCCATCATGCTGTCACTTTTAGACCCTTTCCCAAGCGTGAGTCGGTATCTGTGGGGCGTGTGGGGACCCTGGTCTGTTTTAGCGAGTTGGTGGTACCATCCTTTCAACTTACGACCAGTGGTGTACGGTCGGTACCTAGGGCCAATGACTGTCCTACACCGGGGCCTATTCCCAGTTCGTGTTCTGTGCTCTCAGCCCTGTTTGTGCCAAGCTCTGAGAGCTTTGCTTTGTATTAGCCAAGTTTTGTCCATTGGTAGCCAGGCCTGTGCTACATGGGCTTTTGATTCAGGCCCTCCTCTTACTATACTGGGATTTTGCCAGTCCAGTCCCTGCTGTTAATCATAGAATCATTAACCCAGAGGTCGGCCTGTCCCACGCGCTCAGCTCATGCCGCGCCTGGCCAGCTGTGCTGGTTATTCCCTGGTGTTTGAGCCTAGGGCACCTCCAAAGAGACACGCATGAACCCGGGTGAGGCCCAGGCTGGTCTAAAGCAGCCTCAAAAAGGCGTCTGGGGTGTAGGAGAAATAGGCAGGGAGAAGACTCGATGGTGCCTCAGCTAAATCACCATTTTCTCGCACTTCGCTCTGCCACAGCCCCTTGAGACATGGGAGCCCCGAGGTTTCATGGCCTCTTCTCTCCCCCTCTTCCAGATCCCCATGTTGGTGCAGGAGATCAGCGCCACGCAGCATCCCGTCAAAGCCGGCCTGTCCGACGCCTTCATGCTCCTCAACTCTTCCCCTGACGTTCCAGGCAGGTCTCAGCTGCTGGGGCTTCCGTTGCTGGCCAGCCATGGGGGAGGACAGACAATGTGGAGGGGGGCGCGTCAGAGTCCCATTGGCCCACGGCTCATGGCCTGCTAAGAGCCTCGCTGCTGGACAAGGAGACCTTTCCTCCTTCGTGCGATCCGGGCGGAGACTCGACTGGCTTTGCACAGCTGCTGGTGCCGTGTTGCATGTCGGCGGACTGCACAGTCTGCGTGTGCTGCATGTACTTATCATGCAAGTGGCAGGTGGTTGCAGGATGCATGTTGCCTGCGTGCCGTGTTACGTGGGCGGTGGGTGTGTTGCATGTACCTGTCATGCACTCTGTGTGAGTGGGTGTGAGTGTGGGTGTGGGTGTGGGGGAGGGGGTTAGAAAGGGGCTGCTTCAGCCTCTCTCTCATCTTTTTTGTAAAGAGAAACTTGAGCACAGTCTCCCTGTGCTGCACCTGCCGCGGTTGCTGTAGCTTATTTATGGAACCTGCCATCTGGCCTGTGATGGGGGGCGGTCACAGAAGACCCCTTGGGGGTGTTTCCCTGAGGGCTGACAAAGCCACTGACCCTCGCCTCTTTTGTCTCTGGGGCTTCTCACCATCCTGTCCTGCTGGGCCAGAACCCCGGTCTCCCCCTGCCACGGCACAGGGCTGAGATCACCGCCCCCCTCTCCCTCCGAGGCGCAATATAGACACTGAAACTCTTCAGTTTTGGGCCCAGCTTCCAGGGAACTTGAACTTGGCCAAGGTCACACAGCCAGTCAGCGACAGAGCCAGAGAGAGAGCACCCGGGAGTCCTGGGTTCTGGACCCACCTGCTCTGGCTGCTAGACTGAGGTAGGGAGAGAGGAAAAGGCAGGGTGAAGCGAGCAGGGGACGAGCAGCATGAGAAGCCTGTTGGGATAAGAGCCAGGAGGCTGGGGAGCCCGGAGTAGGTGCCTTCTTCCAAAGGGAGGCTTGGAGTTGTGTGTTGCCGCGGCCCAGGTTTGCTGAGAACCTGGCTCGTGTTGCTTTCAGGAGTGTGTAGGGCTGCAGACAGGACAGAAAGCTCCAAACTCTTCCCCGTGTGAAGCAGGGAGAACAGAGAGGAGGAAAACATCCCTTCCCCCTCCACCCGCTCTCCTCCTCTGCCCTCCCTTCCCCAGCACCCCTCTTTTCCCCAGCCCCCTAGAACTAAGCATCTGCGCACTGATGTCCCTTGCAGGGATGATGGCCTTCTGGGCTCAGCTAGGAATTAGCCTTTCAGCTAGGAATGTGCATACAAGGCCACTCCCCACCCCGGGGATTCAGGGACCCTTCCCCGTCCTGACTCAATTCCCACAATGAGCCCAGGTTCTATGAGTCCCTTCACCACTCCACAGCTCAGCAGCTCAGCCCAGGTGGGTTGGGAGCAGGCAGGGTACCCAGGGCTTTCGCCTCCGTCTCATGCAGCCCCTCGCTGTTGCAGAGTCTCGCCGCAGGACGATCTACGAGTACCACCGTGTGGAGCTGGACACCAGCAAGGTCGCCAGCGTGTCAGCCGTGGAGTTCACCCCCCTGCCCAGTGAGTTTACGCCGCTTGCTGCCTGCCTCCCAGCCCTCTTGCTGGGCTCCAGGCCTGTGTTTTGGGGCTGAAGGGCCCTGGTCCGACGCCTGCTGAGTGTTCTGTTTGGGGGGTTGAAGCTCATTACACCCGTCAGATTCGGACCTGGCCCATAGCAATGCCCAGAAGCCAGCAGCACCCCACCCCCACTCCATCTCGGTTTGCAGCCCCCCTGCTGTTCCCCTTCCAGCCGGGCAGCCTGACACGGACAGGTGCTCACAAGAGCTGAGCGCCAGCCACCCAGGGCCATGTCTGCGCCTGGAAGGGTTTGCTGGGATGGCCTCGCGGGTATAGCAACGGGATAGCTTATTCCAGCTCCCTCCCCAGCAAGCTCAGCTGGGCCAAGCTCCATTTTGCTTGAGCCCACCTCTTCACACCCCTGCCCAACACAACTGTGCTGGCCGACGTCCGTAGCGCAGACAGGGACGCAGTGTGCCTGGGCTGCGCATCTGTATCTGAAAAGCTAGGGCATGACGCTACTCCTCTTCCATGCCATCCGGTTCCCCCACCCCTGTGGATAATGATTCTAAGCGTTGGAGCCTGGTTCCCGAGATCCTTTCAAAGCAAGGTGGAGAGAGCAACTTGAACAAATAACCTGCCCTTCCCCCCCCCTTGAGATTCACGCCGAAGGAGCTTGGTAAATAGATACCAAGGACGCGCTCACACAGGGAAAGTTGTCTTGCAGTACATAAATACCAGGCAGAGAATAAACCTGTCCTGAGTATGCCAAGGTTATGCATTTCAGCGGCATCCCCTGGGTATTTTATAACCATCTTAACAGCAGGCAGGGCGACTGCAAAGAGGATCATAAATAAGGATTCTGCGATTTAACAAAAACCTCCTAAGTCTCGCTGCTTTGTTTTCCCCTGACAGCTGGGGGGAGTTGAGAGCTGATGGGAAAGTATTAGATTCCCTCCTGGAGATGTGCATTTCAGTGCGATTTAGGTCACGAGTGGAATGAGCGTGGCAGGGCTGGACTTGTGCCCAAGAGGACGCTTGTCCCCACCAGAGTGTGAGTTCACGACCCAGGGTAACTAGCAATGTCTGTGAAGAAGGGGACTAGGACTGGAATAGCTGGGTGCAGGAGTGGGTCTGGAGGCCAGAGTGAGGGGTGTCAGAGGGGTATAGGGTAAGGATGTTAAGGACTAGTCAACTCTCCGATAAGCTAATGCTTATCAGATAATCAAGTCGACTAGTTGCTCCCCCTCCCCTTGCTGCCTCTATCAGATAGAGGCAGCAAAGGGGAGGGAAGAGGGGAACTTCAAAGCAGCAGCGCCGCACAGCTGATCCCGGCCTCCGTGCGGCTCTGCCCCTTTGAAACGCCACCGCAGCACAGAAATTCCATCGACTACTCGACTAGTACATTAATATTTAACGTCCTTAGTGTAGGGAGCTCAGAGCTGGAATAGCACGGGAGTGGTGCAGCAGGATAGAGGGGCTTTGGCAGAGCTATGAGTGTGGGCCCATGGGCGGTGGGTGAAGGTAGGGGAGGGGGAGGCAAGCCTTCAGCCCCGCCCCTTCTGCCCAGGTCCCGCCTCCAACAGGAGCCAAGCAGCCCCCCCACCTCAGCACCATGGAGAGGTAGGGGGCAGGCCTCAGCCTTCCTGGCTCCGGAGCACAGGTAGGGAGGAGGGCGCTCTGGGGCAGCAACTCTCTGCCCCACTACGCCTACAGTAGGCGTTCTGGGAGTGGAGTGTGGGCGGGGCTAGGCTGGCAGTTTGGGAAGGCAACGCCTCCCCCCGCCTATGATACACGCCAGCCCTGCCAGGGAAGGGGTTGCAGTGACACTGGCAGTGAGGACGGAGGTGCGCAGGTAGCGTTTTGTGGGTCGCAGCAGTGGATGAAAGCCGAGCCAAATGTGTACTTGGGGCTGTACATTACTAAACCAAGGTGAAGCTCTGGCCTCTACTGCAATGTGCTGGATGGATGGACCTGCCAGGGTTAAACGCTGTTAAATTTCTGCCGCCAAAGAGACGGCTGGGGGGGCTTTACCAGCGGCCGGTAGAAGAGGGATCCCGCTCAACCAGCCTTCCCAGAGCAGGTGACAAGTGAACGACTCTCTCCCCGCCCACGCTACCGCCAAGTCTTGGCTGGTCTCTCTACTCCTGATGTATCTTCAGGAGCAAAGTAGGAATGTTCTCAACAGCTGAAGTTTAATCGGTGTGTGTTCCCTCCCTCCTTCGCCCTGTGTCTAATGGGGAGACAACACAGGCCTGGGCTGAGGTTTTATCTAGATTGCGTGGGAGACCCTTGCCGAAATATTATCGTCCCATCCCTTCTAGGAAGATGCCGACTTTACTTCCAAGCTCATGACTGCCCGAAGTTGGCGCACTGACTCCTCTGTCCAGGAGTGGTCTCCTTTGGCCGCGCCCCCTCCCTTTTGGCCACGCCCCCTCCCGCCTTGGCTCTTGGTTTAGTAATGTACAGTAACCGATTGTCCTGATTCTAGTGTGGTGTCTTTTTCTTGCAGCCTGTCTCCAGCTTCAAAGCTGTGACGCGTGCATGACCTCGGAGCGGACTTTCAACTGCAGCTGGTGCCATGTCTTGCAGAGGTAGCGCCGATGGATTTCCTCTCTGGGTCCTAGTGGTGACAACCCTTCGGTAGCTGGGAGAGCAAGTTGCAACCTTGGGCCTCATCTAAACTGAGACCTGTAACCGTATCGGTATCTTTTTAAAGTCGGTGCATGGCTCTTGTTGGGAAGGTGTTAACGTGGTCCAGATCTTAAGGGTAAGCCTCGGTCACAGCTTACAAGTAGCTGGTATTTCTGAGAGTCGAAGGCTCTTGCACCTCGCAGACAAAGGCAGCAGGAGATCCAGATGCCAGATGCTAAAGCGAGACAAGTTAAGAAGTCAGATGTGTGTTTTTGAGAAAGGGTGTAATTAGCCATTGGGACCATTTACCACGGACTCTAGGGGATGCCCCAGCACTGGGGGTCTTTCAGTCAGGATGGGGGGAGGGGGCTTTCTGAACGGTGCTCCAGCTCGGCCGGAAATGATGAGCTAGATGCAGGAATCAGAGGGGCGATTCTCTGGCATGTTGTGTACTGAAGGGCAGACGAGAGGATCAGAATCCCGGTAACATTGGGCCGTGTCCATGTATCCAGGGCTGATTATGAAAGAGGCATTAGGGGCTCTGCCTGGTGCGTGGGGGGAGTAGCTCTGCCTGCTGCCATTTCCCCTCCCCCTCCGCAGCTGGATCTGCATGCGTCACTGCTAGCGGCACTCCCCTGCAGGCTCCACCCCCACCGCACCAGGAATCGCAGCCAATGGGAGCAGTGGGGGTGGTATCCGCAAGCGCAGGGCCACGGGGAACCTGTTCTGGGAGCTGCGCCAGGTAAGCGTCCCCAGTCCACTGCTGCCTCCTACACTCTCCATCCCACCCAGACCCTGCACCCCCAGCCCCTCCTGCACCCAATCTCCCACCCAGACCCTGCACCCTACATCCCACCCAGACCCTGCACCCCCAGCCC
>JANRFK010006689.1:9977361-9989422 GCA_030068395.1 Apalone spinifera
TTTGTTGTTTTTTAAGTTTATCCTGTACAGACTAATTCAGCTACCCCCTGAAGTTTTTATTTAAATTAATGTTGGTTTTATGGAAAATAAAATGAAAATGCCCATGCTTCATTTAAATCATTGCTCTGGGCTGGGCCTGGGAATGTGGGGTTCAGTAGGCAGGCTGCCCCAGAGAGAGAGGACTACCACAGCCCTCTCTCATCGCAGCAGCTTGGAGACAGGTGAGAAGTGCCTCTCAATGGTCACTACAGCTGCAGTGGCTATAGCTGCAGGGGAGGGGTGCATGACCCACGGCTGGAGCAGGTCCAGGTTCATGGGCCTACCTTGCTTTACGTTATGATAAGAGGAAGCTGTATACCGAATTTGGTGGTCCTAGCTCTTACCATTTAGGAGGAGTTCTTGAACAGACAGACATACAAAAAGATAGCCACACTGAGCCGTGATCTATACTAGGGACTTATTTTAAAATACCCCCCCTTATTTTGAAGAAATAAGCGGAGCATCCACACTACTAAGTCTCTTATTTCGGAATAACAAGCCGGTTATTTCAAAATAACAGCTCCCGCTTTCCATGAGGAATAACACTTATTTCAAAATAGTTATTTTGGGAGTTATTATTTTGAAATAAATAATTTTGTAGTGTAGACAGGCCCTCACAGACAAACAAGCTCTCTCAAATATATACTAGATTCCATCAGGAATCAGCAGGCATCACTTTTTCTCCCAACAGAAAGAGCTGTGATATGTTTTCATTTTGTGGTGAACTGTTTGGAACATAAGGATACTTCTACCTCCTTCAGCCAAGGGCAGGGGAAAGCAAGGAGGAAATAGGAAATTCTCACAGAAAGTTTTCTTATTATTCCATAGGCCTTTAGAGTTACAAATCTCTCCACAGCCAAATAGAGTCATAGAACTAACCCTTAGCAGCAGGCACCTGGAAGGCTGAGTGGATTAGCATGCAGCCTGTCAGGGAGCATGAAACCTACTATTATTCTGAAAAGAACAGAAAACCTGCTCTTTTCTTTTCATTGCCTTTAAAAAAAAAAGAATATGAGCACATTTTTCTTTCTTATCAAAACATCCCAGAGACGGATTTTTGTGCAGAGGAAAAGGGCTTAACACACATTCTGCCAGCGTGTCTCAGTTTTCATTGGGTTTTCAAAAATAACAAAACTGCCTACATATTGTTATGATTTTTAGCGCAAGTTGAGGAGGGGGTGGGATCAGTGTAATTTAGGTCAGTTTCAAGAGAAAAAGGCAAACCTGCTGCCTACTCTGTCCTATTTACTAAACAGCAATAAATTCCACCTCCTCTTCTCCCCAAAACGGAGCCTTTGGAACATTTCCAGTATGTGAAATGGACTCAGAATTTCTTCCTCATCTCTTTGAAATGAGAAAGGGTTTGGAGAAGATGAAGGTTAGTGCAGCGAGCTGCTCTGCTTGATATTGCTAAAGGGAGTGGTGCAGGTGTTTTCTGCTTTTCTAGACTCAGCTGGTTAGACAAGATTTTCTGGAGGATGAGAGGAAAATTATCAAGCCATCACACTACCAGATGCCTTCCTCACACTAACCTCAGGCACTGTTTGTAAGATCTACAGAGGGAAGATTAAAGAGCCTCTTGCAGGTGGTCAAAGCCTTACTGTTCAAGACACTTGAAACCTGAATGGACAATGCCTGAAACTGGTCGATATAGGGAACAAGTTTAAACTGGGTTGGGGTAGGCAGGTGGCCTACTACATCTTTGCCATCTCTAAATTTGATGCTTTTCAGGACATCTTTGATTTTACAGCTTAACCAAATTAGTTAGGGGTGCAGAGAAAGGAGTTAAATATGCAGCTTCCTATCGACTTGCCTGGCAGAGATGCTGTTAGTTCATCTGGATCGTGGCTTTGTAGTTTAGCTTAGGTAGTATACAGCTTACATTCATATGTAGCAAATCCACTCATCAGTTTTTGGGCATAGAAGATAGTGGTTAATTCTTCCTGGAGCACTTGCTTACAGGTTGGCAAACACAGTGGGTACATCTAGACTACAAGCCTCTTTCGAAAGAGGCTTTTTCGAATCTTTTGAAAAAGCCTCTTTCGAAAGAAAACATCTAGACTAAAGCCAGTACTTCCAAAAAAGCACAGTTCGCGTTCAATAACACTTTTTTTTGAAAGAGCACTTTCGAAAAAAGGCATTATTCCTCATAAAATGAGGTTTTCCATGATCGAAAAAACTGCTGCGTTCTTTCGATTTATTTTCAAAAGAATGCAGCAGCAGTCTAGACGCAGGGAAAGTTTTTTTTTAAAAAAGGCCACTTTTTTTAAAGAAACCCTGAGTCTGCAGAGAAAAGGGTGAACATCCTTTGAAGAGTAAACAGTGGTCTAACATACTCAAATAGCATTTCCCTTTGCTGAGATCAAGAATCTGCTATTAATATCTCTGGTCTTAAAGAGGGAAGTGTATTTTATGCAGACTAATAAAATTGTCTCACAAAGATAATAAAAACTAGCACTCAGTGCATGGGTGTTATTTTTGCCTCTTTCTCTATCATGCAGCTGTGGTGAATAAAGTTGTGATATTCATTCCAGCAAGAGAAGATGAATAAATGGACAGACACACATTTTTGATCTCTTAGGCTCTAAATAGCAGGCTTCCGAATTCTCTTTTAAGGATGGGAGGGTGAGGGAGATAGCTTTGATGCTAATAGTTTCTAATCTTAGGAAGACAGACATCTGCAATATGATTCTTATAGTACATACAGGCTATTAATATTTGCCCTTTCGAAAGCACCTTTCACTTAAGAATCTCGATGAATTTTTGCAGACATTACAAAGTTACAATCACAATCCTCCTGGGGGGAAGGAGGAGGGAACTGAGGCACATAGCACATCATTGAGCTCCCAAGGTGACCGCAAGTAAATGACACATCAGACAGGGAACCCAGGAGTCCTAATGCCTCATCCCAGCTGTAACCCTGGATTCACTCCTTGTCACAAATGAAAATTGTAGTTGCAGATCTATGCATCTGAGATTGGACTCCATCATCCACTAAGCCTTTTTGCAGTAGCTCACCATCTAATTGTTTTCATACTCCTGTTTATTATAGCAGAGGGTTTTGCGATACCTTCGCTTGTGGCTGCATTTCCACTATACAAGCCCTTGTTTATTTGCAGAATGGTACAAAGCTATTAGCTCAGGATCAAAAATATTTACCTCTTTATTTATTTGGATATTTTAAAGCAATGTTTTTGTTTTGTTTGGTGGTGAGTGGAGGGAATTTAAGAGTGTTGAGAGAAAAAAAATCTAGCCAGCTGTAGTTCATTTCATGCCTGCCTCTGTGAGGAGAAATGGCTAGAACAAGGGATTGAGAAGATTTCTGCTTTCTCTTACGAGCTCTTTGCCACTGATTTGCTGTGTTATTTTGAGCAAGTCACTTACCTCACATTTATTTATTAATTATGATTATTTCTGTAGCCCCAAAGGTCCCAGCGATGAACAGTGCTGCACGAAGCTAGGTGCTGTTTGTACGCATAAGAGACCATTCCTGCCCTAGAGAGCTTACAACCTAACTAGTAATGAAAAACAAAATTTGGGAGAAAAGGAGTATTATTTTCCCAATTTTACAGATGGAGGAAGTGAGGCCTAGAGATTCAGTGACTCACCCAAGGCCTTACAGCCAATCTGTGGCAGACTCAGGAGTCAATTCTGAATAGCCTGAGTTCCAATCTAGTAGTTCATGGATTTTAAAGCCAGAAGGAACCATTGTGATCCTCATGTGATCTTTTGTATAACGGAGGATTCCTGCTTCATGTCCAAACTATGCTTGCACTACAGCCTATCATTTAGAAAAATTCCTGAAACAGATCATAATGTACACCCAAGTGGTATCCATAGGGACTGATCCCATGAACGCCAATGCTTTAACCAAAAGACCATCCATTCTCTCTTGTGGTCCTCTTCATGCCTCAGCTTATATATCTGTAAAACAGGACAAATATCTACCCCCCAGAGATGTTGTAAAGCTTAATCAAGTAATTAAAGACAGTGCTTTCTGATTTTTCAATAGAAAATGCTAGGGATAGAAATACTATTAGCATAAACATGAAGGTTCATTGAAGAGATTTATCTTCACACACACACTTTTTTTGGGGGGGGTAGGGCATATAAATCCTCACACCTTGATCTTTTTCTTTATCTGATTGGAAAGTTCAAGCTTTCAAAGGGTTAAAATCTATCAGTAGCTCTGAGGATGCCTGAGGAAAATACTTGTTGGCTACATCTACATTGGCAACTTCTTGCGCAAGAACTGTTTTGCGGAAGAGTTCTTGCACAAAAGGTCTTCCACAAGAGTGCATCTACACTGGCATGTGTTGTTGTGCAAGAGATGTGCTTTTGCACAAGAGCGTCTATGGCAATGTGGACGCTCTCTTGCGCAAGAATGCTCTGATGGCCATTTTAGTCATAGGGGTTTCTTGCACAAGAAATTCATGATGCCTGTCTACACTGCCCTCTTGCACAAGAGCTCTTGTGCAAGAGGGCTTATTCCTCATGGGGAGAGGAATAACTCTTTCGGAAGAAGCCCTGTTTTCCGACGCTAGACTGTAAATTTACTTGAGCAAGAATGCGCGTGCAGTGTAGACACCCCACAAGTTTTGGTGGCAAGAAGCCACCAGTGTAGACGGAGACGTTGTGTTTGTATTCATTTCCATTCTGAGAACAATCATCTAAGAAAGTGAAATTCTTTATGGAATTAATCATTTGCCCCATTGCTAATTGTAGTACTGGCCTTCCGGTACTATAGCTAAGGTGCCAACAATGTGTCCAATATTATGAGTTATATTATAATATTAAATTATTCCTTTACCATACCAGAAGGGCAGTGGGTTAAACCATGGGATTCCTGGAGACCTCAGTGATCTTTTCATATATAAAAAATAAATATTTTGCATTTATAAAATACTAGTGTCAGAGACTAAGAAAGTAAAACTGACCAGCCTAATTTCCTTGTCCAAGCTGAATAACCTGCAAAATCTAAATAAGATTAATGATCTGAAGTATAGGATCAATTCAGATCTCAATTACATTGGTGTAATTCAGGAGCAGTTCCACTGAAGATAGTAGAGTACTCTGGTAAATAAGATCGAAATCACACCATGTTTTTTGAAAATTCTTTCTGTTTTAATAATCTACTATGCTATTAGCAACACAGAGAAGGAATCCTTTAAAAATATATGACTATTATTCTGATAGTATCCATTAAACATTGCACAAGACATAAATAAAATGTTATTCCCATTATGTGTAACATCACCAACAATCCTTGGCCCTTTTTATTTTAAAACCAAAGCAGTCCAAAAAGTGTTTTTTGTTAAGTATTAACATTATATTCCATGCAGATAATCAATAGTAAATACATTGCATTAAAAGACAGCTAAAGTGCCTTTAGTCACCCCCAAATAGTCCAATTGTGCTGTAAATTCAAGTATGTGGAAAGTAGGCCGTTAGTAGAGAGAAAATATTTTGGAGCCAGGTCCTGCTTTCATTGAAATAAAAGGGATTTGGCCACTGATTTCAGCAGGAGCAGAAACAAGCCCTTGTTTTGTTTTTAATGCACCCTGTTGTATATTTTCCCAACTGCTGAATGCACAGAGAAGTGGTCAATTAACATATGCCCTGATCATTCTCCATTTCAAGACAAGCAGCGCGGCTATGGGCAATAAGAGGCCCATGGGCCAGACACAGTTCACCAGGATTAACCCGACAGCCTGTCAGATGTTTTATTTACCTAAGCATCTGCAGGTATGACTGCTCACAGCTCCCATTGGCGGCGGTTTGCTGTTTCCAGCCAATCAGAGCTGCAGAAAGCCTGCATCTCCCAAATCAGCTGAGTTACACTGCTGACTTTCTACTTGGTCCCACCTCCGTTTCCTTGAACAAGAGTGCAGTGTTTGCAGGTCGCCAGTGAGAATTCTTCACATGTATTTCCCCTTCCTCTCTTTAACGACATCAACAACCACTGCTCTGTAGAGCTGTTCCACTGTGAAACCACATGCAATGCAAACTAGAGACCTTGCATGCTGAAAGGTTGACCCCTTTTGATTCCACTGACCCAAAGTGTTCTTAGAGCTCCCAGAACCACACCTCACTACTGAAAAATGCCTGGGAACCTTTGTTTTCTTCCATCTCACTCTCATGCTCCTATATGCAATTTAATTCTGAAATTAACACTGTGGGCTAACTCCTTAGGGGCACCTGACACATGAGCACTGCACTTGGACCAAATGGGTTCACCAGACACTGAGGGCTAGCCAATGCAACTGTGTTGCTGTAACACATCTGATAAGGACACTCTGCCAACTATCTGACGTGATAAAATCAACTGTGCAAGACGCATTAGCTATGCTGGCTTCTCCCACCAACGCAAGTGCTGTCCACTCATTGCTTAGGTCAGTGGACAAGCCCTGAGGTTCCAAAGAAATGCAGGGAAGCTTGTGTCCATGGGAACTCATTGTTTTAACACTTCCACTATCTGAACTGCCTGGGTGATACCAAATATGTAGGAATAATTTGGAGTTCTGATAACTGGCAGTCAATAGACAAGAACTCAACAACCGGCAGACACAGAGAGAGGGAGGTTTGGATAATAGGGGTTCAAATAATCAGGATTCCAGAGCATACTGTTGTCTCTGTGTTGATTATTTCTTTCTTCAGCCCCTCTGTGGTTCACTCATGTGACTCTAGGTCCAACCATGACAATTAGCTACTAGGTTATGGCTTGGGAAGTACAGATTCTGCTCACATCTGTCTCTAGGAGATAAAGGAGGAAGCAGCTGGGACTGGCACATTATACTGCATCTCAGCTCTCTCACAACATCGATGCAGGATCCCACAGTAGCTAGGTGAAAGGATGGATAATGAAGAATTTCACTGCAGTCTTCTTCAAGGGGGAGGGGGGGAGAGGAGAGGAAAAAAGAGGCATCAGAGGCCAACACACTGCACTGCCTCTCAGGACATGTCTTCACTACAGACTGGATCCATGGGGCAGTGAAGGAGCCAGTGGGCAGAGCCATCCCATCCATAGGGTGGTTTGGGGCCCCAAGCCCTGCGCTTTGGGGGACTGCGCAGCAGCTGTCTCAACCATCCTGTGGACCGGAACCGCAGGGCCCAGGGCGGCCCCAGGGGTTACCTGGGAGACTTGGTGCGGGGCGGCATCAGGAGTTGGGCTCCCCGCACTCAATGCAGCGGCAGGAGCGGCAGCCTGCTCCGCTCTGCCACTCATCTCCCAGCCCACTGTGCTCCACTTCAATGTTTCTCAACCTTTTTTTATAAAGTACTCCTTTAAAAAAAAATTACAAGCACCTCCCCAGTACTTATAGTTTTCAGACACACACAATTTTTTTCTACCATTGCAACACATTTGTTTAAACAACAACTTAATCGTAGCCAGGCGGGTGATAAAATTTTTGGGTGTAAAAAGTACAAAAATAATAAAACGCAGTAAAACTTAAAATAAAATTTCTGTTTTCTCCAAATTTCAGTTGTGTTGACGTTCCCCCCAGACTTCTCTCAAGTACCCCTAAGGGTACTCGTACCACTGGTTGAGAAACACCGGTGTAGACCTTCCCTTTCAACATGTCACTTCAGAGATTGATCGCATGAATTACATCATAACTATATGGTGAAATAAAATGCCATCTTTTCATCTGGGGGCACTTAGTGGAAAAGGCCATTCAGATTTAGCCGTAAAGAACTAACAAGTCAACTCATGGGTGAGGTGCTGTTTTTATGGCACTGATCACATATTACTTTCATTAGAAGGGCACCGCCAAGTAACATTTTAAAAGTAATTTCTTCATCTTCCAACCTCTTAGAAGCACGAAAAAAAATTCCTGGCTCCATTTTTCTATTTGGCAAACATTTTTTCTTCTTCCTTTGCTATTTATGGCC
Source organism: Apalone spinifera (assembly GCA_030068395.1). Lineage (NCBI taxonomy): Eukaryota > Metazoa > Chordata > Testudines > Trionychidae > Apalone > Apalone spinifera. The sequence continues at coordinate 9,985,294 of JANRFK010006689.1, forward strand.
CTGCCACATTTACTCCCTTGACTGCCATTTGCGTCCTCAGTGACATCAACATTGTGAAACAAAAGGATGTCTTTTTTTCAATTTAATTTGTGCATTCCCTGCTGGCTGACTGGCTGCCTGTCTGTGCAGCAGCCTTCCACAGATATTGGCAATTTTCAGTTAAAATTGATCAAAGCCTACCAAAGAAAAAATTAAAATTCACGTTTGATAAATCTCCACATTTTTTGCACTTTTGACGCGTATTTCTGGAAACCCCAAGCACTCCAGTGTCACTGAGAAGTCATGCTCAGCAGTGTAGGGCTCTGTAAGGATCTGATTTTTTCCAGTAGTTCAAAGAGAACCATATTTTTAACACAGAATAAAACTTGAAAATTAGCCATAAATGTATCTAAAAATAATCATACAATCACAACTATTAAAAAGATGAAGACCAGTAACCATAGTTACTATCTAATCAAGTATAATCAATAATGAAAATGTTTTGTTTACTGTTGGGAAATGAGGAACATTGCCTTACTATATCATACTGGTTATTCATTTAATTTGATTTCCTGTCTTTCTCAGTACCCAGTACCAGATGCCTGAATGGAAGAAACCCCTTAGGCTACATCTAACACTGCACATCCATTTCAAAATAAGCTATTCAGGAATAGTTATTCCGAAATAGCTTATTTCAAAATAGCACATTTACATTACAGGAAAGCCTCAAGATTAGTCCAAGGCAGGCTTCTTTAATGTAGACCTACTACCTCGATTTAGATCCCCAGGAGGTACTAGGGAGGAATAACGTAGAATGGCCCTGGTGAGGGACTATTTCAAAATAGCAGCAGTGGAGCATCTACACAGGCCTTATTGCAAAATAGCTATTTCAGAATAGGCGTTATTCCTCATAGAATGAGGTTTATAGATTTCGGAATAAGCTGCCCATTATTTTGAAATTATTTCATAACAACAGAATGGCTGTGTAGATGCTCGCATAGTTATTTCGGAATAATGGCTGTTATTCCGAAATAACTTTGCTGTGTAGACATACCCTTACTGGGCTACTATGAAATAACTGCCCATAAAGAAATTTTCTTCCTGACCACAGACATTCAGAGGTTGGTTTATTCCCTGATGCATGAGAGTTTATTATATAACTAATGCACTTTTATCTTACTTCACACAAATTTTCATGTTTTAATTCTTCATCAAAATGTCTAATACTGTTTTGAATCCTACTAAGATCTCGACTGCAATAACTTTTTGTGGTAGGGAGTAACATGGGTTAATTATACATTGTGTAAAGTATATTTGTTTTACATTTGTTTCACAATCACTGGATGCCCTCTTATATTATTAGACATAAGCAGGAGTACATAACTGACTTTCTCTTTGTCAATTAATATTTTGTATACCTCTAACAAGTGAAAAAAGTGTGAACTTAAAAAACAACAAATGGTCTGGTAGCACTTTATAGACTAACAAAACATGTAAATGGTATCATGAGCTTTCGTGGGCACAGCCCACTTCTTATACCATCTATATGTTTTGTTAGTCTATAAAGACCAGACCATTTGTTGTTTTTAAAGTTTATCCTGTACAGACTAACTCAGCTACCCCCTGAAGCTTCTGAAAAAAGTGTGGTTATTTTATAAAGAGAATGAAAATTCAGAGGAAGTTCACCAGTTTATAACCATTTTAAAGAAGGCCAGATTTGGGGCACACTCTACATGACAATGTTTCTTTAAACTTATTCAACGGGGGGCAGGAGAGGAATCAACCTTCTAGTACAAGATCCTACTTGGAGCTAAAGTTTATCTTTTAAATATCCCTGGAGAGATATGTCTGGACTGATGGTCCACAAGACCTTGGCATGACTGAGTCTGACTTACCCTGTTTGAGCATTCTGATGTCTTCATGACATAATCAGATGCAGCAAAAGCTTCCTTAGTGGCTATGTCTGAAGGAGTATAAGCCAGGGTCTAAATGCTACCTAGCATCCATATTTATCCTTAATGGCTATATAAATTCAGCCCATGAGACAGAAAACATTAATTAGACAGACCCTGCCTTTGGCAGTAATCACTGTCTGTGACAGCTGAACCAGCCAGTAGATAAAATATGCACCAAACATTACATTAGAATAAATAGACAAGGACCATGAGAAAACAACACAACCAACTCACCCTGTTTCTTCTGGGAATGCAAATAGCACTTCACACCAGCCTTTGGGGTCTGTTTAGTATCTGCCTTTCCTCAGTTTAGGGACCTACTCCTGCTTCAGATGGAGTCAATGGGAGTTATGCAACTGGCTTCAAAGGGAGCAGAATAGAGCCTGTATTTTATGTAGACTAGTCTTTGGTTCTGATCGCAATGGATAAGAAAAAGAAAACATCTAGCGGTCTAATACTAAATTCCCGACTCAAGGCCACATTGTGATACCAGTGAAAATCCCCAGCAGGGGGCTCATTTGAACCCAGCTGAAGTACACCGAGAGACTCCCATTGACTGCAATGGACTTTGGATCAGGTCTTAGATAATTGATCCCAACAGAATTACTCTGGATATATGACAGAGCAACTGAGTTCAAACACCAGTCCTCTGTCCTCACTAAGGTGAAACTTCCATTGATTTCACTGAAAAATTTTGCTTGAGTTTACTTCCGTTTTTAGCCCTGGGAGAATAGTATTTTCCACAATGCTCTTTCCACACCCTCTCTCATTGTAATTTGATCGGGTTTTGTGGCGGGGATGAGAGCACAAGACAACCTGAGTTTGAAGGAAAGAATCGAAGGTCTCTCACTGACCCCGACATTTGGTGAATCCTCTAGAGAGCATCAGCCTTAGAATGGGTCAGATTTGCTTTGCTCCCAACCCTAGACAGACCCTAGACAGACGGGGAGAGCTATTAGCTTGAAGGACAGCAGGTAGGGCAGCTCAAAGCAGTGGGGTGGGATGATAGGCAGAAGAGGAAAGCATATGGGCCCATATTGGGAACTGCTAATCTTAGATGCCTGCAGTGGGAGTGAAGAAATCAACACCACACAACCCCCCTCCAACTGGACTTCAGCTTTCCCTACTAACACCCGCAGGGCTCTGGTGCCTTGCTGCAGGTAGGCCAGCCACACTGCCTCTGCTTAAACCTCTGCTGTTCCCAGAGGAGGCCTGCAGAGTCGCAAGCCTTGCATTGCCGATTCATTCTTTTTCAATGCTCCATCGGGTCTTTTTCTTCTGGCTGCTGTTTCTTTCCAGATAGAGGACACAGTTTGTAATAGAATAACGGGAGACTCTACCCCTGAAGACAAGGGAGGTTGTGGGGGCAGGGAAGGAGAAGGAATGCGTTCAGCACTGCTCTGCCTCCACAAAGCCCTCCTTCTCATGACCAGCAGGTTCCACCTCCGAGTAGGTGGTGTGGTTGCTGTGGTTTCGGAACTTCATGGCTGGCCAGTGGTGTGGTCTCCGCTGTGGAAAAAGACATAGGTGTGTTAAAAGCCAAGGAAGAAGCTTTAATTTGGGAGCATGCTGGGAAGTTTGCAACCCAGACCTGAAACAGCAACTTTTATCCTGTACAAGAGCCCATCCTTATTAATAAGGCAACTTCCTGCCTTAAGAGATCACTCCTTACAACATGGAGTACCTTCCTTCTCCGCCTTTAGGAGAAAACCTACTTTCAATAAGCAGCTGGCTTTTGTAGATCTGTGGTCACTTAGGTTTCATATTCATATCCCCCAGTGCTGGGAAAATACCGCATGAAAAACTGAGGCAACATCAACACACATATCTTCCCTGCCCCCTCACGGCCCGGCATCCCCACTCATTCATGCAATACATTTCTTAAAGAATTAGAACTAGCTCTGCATTTTCTTTTCATTTTAATTTAGCAACCTACTTTGATCTCTCTGATTTCCCTTGCACCCACTTCACTCCTGCTGTTTGTACTTAATAAAAACACTTTTGTTTACTAACATGCCCGGTATAAATAATTGTTACCTGGGGTGGAACAACCACTGTGCACCACTCTTTCATTGATAAAGGGAGCTTACCTGATAAACCTTCGCTCTGTAAAACTTTTACATAAAGACAGATTTATTTGGGGGTTTGATCCATTTTGGGGGTTGGTTTCCTGGGTGTGCTGTGTCCTAGAACTG
>JANRFK010006689.1:9999848-10024003 GCA_030068395.1 Apalone spinifera
CCCCCACACACACACACAAAAAGGCGGGAAACGTGAGGCGATTTAAAAATGGGCAGTTAACACACATGAATCAAGCAGCTCTGAAAACCCACTGAAGTAATTACCCCCAGCATAAAATGTTCCTTTCCTGTGGTAATTTCCTGCCTGCAAAAATGTACATTGGCTACGTCCCCCTCCTAATGCCCATGAATTAATGAACTTATCAAAGGAATGTATCAATTATGGCTGGGATGAAAATATTTTATGGCTGTCACAATTCTATATAGAAGTGTTTTTGTTCACGCACACCCCTAGAAGTTTTCCCTCGAGGAAAACAAAGCCTCAAACCAAATGTGGTACATTAAAAAAACAAAAACAATCCTGTATATAACATACTCTTTCCTCAAGTGTATCAAATTCAGCCAATTTAATGCATTTTCTTTTTTGTTTCTTGATTGGTTGGTTGGTTTGGTTTGGTTTGGGTTTGTTTAGGAGAAGTGGGTGCCCTAACAAATCTGGAGAGCAGGGTCTAACCTCCCCTAGTTTCCCCCACCCTCAGAACTTTCCCCAGGGGTGAAACAGGGTTTATATCTGTTTGATATCAAATGGATAAGCGTTATTTGGAGGCATCAAATCATTTTTGTAATCTATTATCATTGAGGTGTGGCAGGTTTTGGAGAGGAAGTGCATAGAACGGAGGTCAAAATATAATCCATAAAGCAGGAGTTCCCAATCTGGGGTACACGTACCCCCAAGGGGTACAAGAAGCTTGTCAAGGGGGTACGGGGAATATTTGGTAAATAACTAGATTATCCTAATTGAAATATTCCAAAAGTAGTAGTGTTAGTGAAAAAAGTTGTGGATTCTAGAGTCTAGAATTTATTTCCTTTCATATTGAATAGGGGGTACAGGAAGGTTTACTAAAAGCCTAGGGGGCACGGGGACTGAAAAAGGTTGGGAACCCCTGCCATAGAGTCTTATCATTCGGCCGGAGGATTAATTACAGCCCAAAGTGTTTATTAGGACTATGTAGACACTACACAGCTTTTAGCAACAAGGCTGTTTCAATATAGCCCCGTCACAAAAAGTTGGTGTGTGAGAACACTGTTTGTCAGCACTTTTGCCAACAAAATACTTCTAGCCCTCACGAGCGGATTCAGCTTTGTCTGCAGACAAAGCAGCATTCATATTTGCACTTGCCACAGCTAAATTTCTGTCATTATGGGCGGGGGGGTGTTTGAACCCCTTGACAGACAAATGTTTTGTTGACCATCTGCAAGTGTAGACAAAGCCTAAGAGAGTCCCAAGGTACAAATGCAGCCTAAGGGGTGTGCAGTGCAGCCCAATAATCACACCCAGTCAACAGAGTCATGACATGCTACCCAAAGGCTAGTAATGAGTGACACAACTAAAAGGCCATAGATAACCCATAGTGGTTTCATACAGGTGGCCAAAGGGGCAAACATAACTTGTATGATAACAAGCAGATGTTAACATCCCTTTCCTGGGACTGCAGCATGGATCAAAGGACATAAACTTTGGCATGAAGTCAAAAAGCCAATGCCTTATAGCAGATGGAAACAAATAAGAGCAAATATTAAGATTATCAAGGGCGGTTATTTTTTAATCTGTAATGTTAGTAGACTTACGTTATTTTAGATACCTTTGGGACTTATTCTCATTTCCACTAAGACCTTTTTACACCACTCTCATAGTTAAAAGCATCCTTAAAACGTAAATAAATCATACTGCATTTCATCCACCTTAAGGCACTGCAAATCTGGTGTGAAGAGGCTTTAATGTAAATGCGAATCAGTTCCCTTTAATGGTAAATTAGGTGCAGCCTATGGACAGCTGGCATACTGCCACTTCAGTCCCCCATATCACAAATTTTGGTCACCCCTCCCTGATTCAGAAGCTTCCATATCTTTAAGTGTTTGCAAAGGGAAATGGAGTCACCCCTGATTAAGAAATTCTCATATCTTTACACGTGTGGAAAGAGAAACAGAAAGAAAAATCCTATTTATGTCCATGGTAATTCATTTATTTATTTGTGAAATGCCTAGGGGAGAGTGAATACAAAGTCCCAAAGCTGCAATCTGAGGTAAATAACTGTATTATATAATTAGCAAAATGATAATGCAAATCCCAGAAAAGCTGTAATGATTGTGAAAAATGTGCAATCATTGGATGAAAATATATGGACTATTTATAGATAGAAAATAGCATAGAAAGAATGTTGATTGCTGATGTCTTCTGCCCTATAAATAAATATGCACAGAGTAAATAAGAAAAAAATCACTGTTATTAATTATTATAACTAATTTGATTTCATATGATTAACATTTCCATTTCCCTCTTCCATTCTTGGTAAGTAATTCTCCAGACAGGAGGGATCCACATAGAGGTTTGAGGCTGAACAAAATTGTTAAGTGAAATTTAATCTGATCATGTTTTTGCCTATCTCCCTGAGAAACATGAAATACATTAAACTTAAGAAAAACAACAAATAGCCTGGTAGCACTTAAAGACTAACAAAACATGTAGATGGCATCATGAGCTTTCGTGGGCACAGCCCACTTCTTCAGAGAGCCAAAAATGGAAATCAAATAGAGCTTTGAATAAAGGGCCCTAAAACGTGGTCCATAATGTAAAACTTCTGTTACCTGCTCAGTTTTTATTTAAATTGGTCTCTCTCTGTCCATTATGAAAATAACAGGAGTTTTACCAATGACTTTAATGGAAGCAGTGTTGAGTGCTTTTGAAAATCCCACCCATCATGTATAAATGGCTGCTTCTGTACACAATATTTCAGCCCTGCTCTAAATTCCTGTTAATTTTAATGGTGCAGAGTTAGACCAGTGCTGACTACTTTCAAATAAAAAATACCCTGAGATTGTAATTCTATTTTGGTTTGAATCAGTAAAATGTATTGGACTTAACCAGCCTTGAAAGATTTTTAATGGTAAAAGTTATATTTTTCTTTTACTAAAACAGGCCTTTAACTGCCTTTATGTACAAGGTAAGGCATTTTATTTCCCTGCACCTGCAGCTGTCTACATAAAACTCTCACTGACTTCAACTGTGGATTTCAATGCTTTTCAAGGGTGCTGTTCTATACATCTGTGATGTTATTTAAATGAATATTTTTGTTACTTTTAAATTACAAGTATCAAATTCATTTTTTCTCCCTTGTTGCTTAAGTAGTTGAAAATTGAGTAAAACGCTGTAATTTTAAAAGTAATTAAATTTGCTCACAAGCCATGTAAAAAGTTAAGCTATTGCTTTTTCCAGATAGCATGAATTATTTCATAACTAATTTAAAGATGCTTTTTATAAAGTGAAATTCCCTCTTGTGAACAATTGAAACATTGTCTTGGGCACAGAGGAGAAAATACTGTTCATTCAAACGTATTTGTAATGCTTTAATTAAATGGCTCATAATTTGTTGAATTCACTCAGTGTACACATCTCTTCCATTGGGATTGTATTAATTCACTATATTATGCAAAATGGTTCAGTGTTTGAGAAATGTGGCTTGTTTGCTTGATGTTTTCAAATTGTTTTTTGCTTAGGTTATGTAAATGTAACCTGTCAACTGACTAAGGCACATCAGCACATTTTCAGTGCTTCAAACGATGAGTATAATTCCTACTGATTGTAACTGATACTGCATTGATGGGAGAAAGGAGTCCACTTGTGTTGTTACTATTGTTGCCAACACTTACAATTTTACTTCAGGTCTTGCAACATTTGGTGATTGCCAGAAAGCCTCAGCTGCTAGAATCAAGCAACTGCATTAATATAAAAAAAGAAGAGATTGCATTAATTTAAAAAACGAAGTTACTAGTCCTCACAGTTACAGAGAAAAGCTTGAACATATTAAGCAACTATACCATAAAAGCTCAGAAACCAGAAGGAAAATATAAGAACACAGTGTTTATTATTCTCTTCAATTTTAGAGCCAATCTTAAGAATTTTATGAGACTTATCTCATGATTTCTAAACTCTTTGAAGTTGGCAGCAATGTGCCATGTTACAATGTTTGCATATGCTCTACTGCGATATTTGTTGTTATCAGGAATTAAGCTATGCCTCAGTTTAAATACTTCAGGGAAAGTGCTTACTTACATTACTCTTAATCTTTTTATTTTTATTGTCATGTACAAGAATACATATAAGTAGAGACCTTCAGACAGACAAGAGACATACAAATCTTTTGAATGGCCTCCTTAATTTTTAATGTTGTTACATGGAAGGGTAAAGTACCAGAAGGGTATTGAATGTGCTATAATAGCTCCTTAATACATTTTGAAGCATTTCATATACCTCTGACATTTTTTCTTAATTATCTTTCAAACCACCTAAAGCCCTCCTCACTGCACCACTAGCCACTGCTATCTCCACCCTCTCTTCACTTTTATAACTTGGAATCAGGGTATTTTCTTCCCCCTGACACTGAATTAGAAAGCAAAAATAATTTCCCAAACACACACAATATATGTACATTCTCTCTTTTTGTATTCTGTGTTGTGGGAGGAGGAGGGGAGAGTGGCTTTATTGGTTATATGGGAAAGAACAGAATTATGGAACAGGAAACTCTGAATATGTATTTTGGAATGTATTTAGATGACACTTTGTTACATTTAAAGTAAAATTGATCCTTCTTATCTATTTGCTAAGATTTTCATATTCCATTACTGTATCACTCATGAGTTATTTCACTTTATCTCCCTCATGGGTTTAATTTCCTCCCCTGTATGCCTTCTGTGTTTTCTCTCTAGGAAATATTTATGGGACTAGTAGAAAGATGACATCCACTGTAAGTACCAGCTTCACCTTGATTCCCAACCAGAAATACAGACGCAGTAGCCGTCGCTCCAAACCATTCTGCCACACTGTGGACACAGATTCTGAGTCACTGTCCACGCTTGGGAATTTTAAAGCATTGCCATTAGAGATCTTTCAAATGGTCTTGAAATATCTCTCAGGTGAGAAACTGAGGGAAATTATGTTACTGTCTATAAATGAAAATGATCATAGGCAAAAATTCTATTTAGTTAAATGCCAAGTTTGAGGACTCTGGGCCTGACTCAATAACACTTCACCTTACTGTGAATTGAAGGGATTTTCATTTGGTTTGTTCATTTTCAACTTGGGTTCCTGAAGAACCTTGTCAACAAAAAAGGAATGATAGTACTTGGGGAGCTCTTTGAATTATTCTTCTGCCTGCCATATATACAGATTGCAATTTAACAAATATATGCAAAATCCTGAATTACCATAATTTGTTGGTAAAGGAGTCCAAAGAACTGATATTTGTCCTTGTTACTGAAATCTCTTGGCCTGCTTGTACTGAGATGTATAATAAAGTTCTTAACTACTGATAAGTATTGTTTTTACAGTAAAGATTTACAGATAATACTGGGTTTTGCTTTTCCAGTGAAGGATATCAGCATGCTAAGCATGGTGTCGAAAGCCATCAGCAACCGCCTTATTAATTACATTTCAACCTCATCAGGAAACAGACGGCTCTTACTGCAAGATTTTCATAACCTTGAGATATCTGGCAAGAGAGAAGGATCCTGTATATTAGAACACTACAGATCTCTAGGTAACTTTATAAGAAGAACAGTAACAATCAGTAGAGAACTAAGATTGATTAAAGAGATTCTACTGTGATATTTAGTGATTGATATTTAGTTTAAAATGGTGAAGATGTTTTCTGAAATATATAGGTGTTTATGTGACTGTCATTGAGGCTGAAATTCATTCTTGTGCAAAGAACCAGCAACAAAATGCATACCCACCTAAGTCTCAATTAAGCTCTGCATTAGATGTGTTTCATCCTGAAAGAATTATTTCAATGCCTCTGAGTATACTTTTAATCAGCAATAATAATATATATTATTTAAATATACACAAGCTAGCAGATGTTTTGTTTATTTAATTTTTAAAGAATATAAAAGGTGAATGAATCTCTCATGGGAATAATAATGGGATACAAGGAGAGTATTTCACCTCTATCAATGCTCACATCTGACCTAATTCTGGAGTGATCAAGAATCATTACCATCAAAGACCTGATTGCCAATTCACTTCACAGAGTATCTTGTTCCAGTTCCTAGATGGCAAGTAAACTTATCCCAAAAAGCACCATGACAACTGTCACTGATTAACATTCTCCTTGCCAGCCTTATATCAGAAATGAAGAACTGAAGTGGGCATGATGAATAAATTTTCCTCTCATCTGTAGGTCAGGGTTCAGATACAATGCAAGAATTGTGTTGTTGCTGCCCTATTCTCATCTGCACAACTATGTCCTGGCACAGCAAAAAATAAATCTAGGTCAAAATAATGTGAGTAGCCCTGCATATTTTCATTTAAAAATATCTTGGCAGCAAAATTCCCCTTAATCTCCCTCCCCTTCAATCAAAAGCAATGCAGTGTTTCTTCCTTTATGCCACTTGGACTATAATTTATCTCCCTCTCTTCATTCTTTGTAATCCTTCCTCTAGACGAGAAACAAATGAAATCCTAATTTGAACAATTAATATAAACCTCCTTAACTGATAAGATCTCATAATTAAATTGATCCTGACAATAAAACAAAATTAAGTCAAGGTTATATTCAGGAGTTAACTTTAAATCAAAAGATTCCCAAGTTAAAGAAACAATGTCAAAGTTATTTAGGTCAAATGTGAGTTTTCTTCCCATTTACATGGATTATTTACTATATATTATTGATAATTTCAGGGTTTATTTATTTTAGCTATACAATGAAATCTGGTTAATTTTTTTTGCCAAAAAAATAGTCAGCACAATTTTGCATACTGTAATAACAAACTTGGAATTAGAAAAGACAACTGTTATTTAACTACAACTGTATGAACTCCTTGTTATAAATACAGTCACTAAAACATGACATACATAGATATTTGGATTGACTTTCATATTTTATCATTTAGTAAAATGTAAGGGCCCAATCCTGCTCCCATTAAAATCAATGCCAAAATTCACATGCACCACTCAGGGACGGGCAAGATCTGGCCTGCAGGCCGCGGTTGGCCTGCTAAGCTTTTGGATCTAGCCCACACCTCACTCTTGCAGCAGACAGTAGTGCCAATCAAAGCAGCAGGGCCGGTCCTAACCAATTGGTAGCCCCAAGCAGAAAAACCCCCCAAAACGCCTGAGAAAATTTGTCGAACAAAAAAAAAAAGGATGCGGGGAGGATTCGGGAGGTCAGGCTGAAATGCGGTCACGGCCTGCCCCTAAGACCAGCTCTGTCAGCAGCCCCTTGTAAATGGCAGCTCTGGGCAACCGCCCAGCTCACCCATCCCTAAGATGCTGGGAGGGGGATGGAGAGAGAGGCTTCAGCACATTGCCCTCATCCCTAGCAAAATCTCTCAGTTCCTATTAACCAGTTTCTGAGAGATTTTTCTATGGGCAGGGACAGCACATGAAGCCTCTCCCTTCCTCCCCTTTCCCAGCAGTGCAAAGAGCCACATGTACAGCCAAGCAGCAGTCTGGGGCTGCTGGCAGGGAAGTCTGCCTGAGAGTGTTGCTGGCTGGGAGCTGCTTAGGTAAGCACTTCCCTAGAGCCTCCTTCTGGCACCCCAGACCCTCTCCAACTTCCTCCCACACTCTGCACCCCCTCTAAAACCCTCCCCCAGGCCAGAATCCTCTCATGCCGCCATACTCCCACCAGACTCTGCACCCCAATCCCCTGTCCCAGGTCACAACCCCCTCCTTCACCCAAACCCACTCTCAGATTCCACACCTTTCCTGCACCCCAGTCTCCAACTCCAAGCTTCCTTCTGCACCCAACCTCCATCCCAGACCCCGCAGCCCCTCCATAGAAAAATGTGGTTCTTGACCACTTACCAAAGTCTTGGAGTGGACCCCATCGAAAATTATTGATCATCACTACACTACAATAATGGCAAGTTATTCTATACTCTATCTACACAAAAGTCAATTTTATCCTTAGATAGCCAGCACAAGGCTTATTCACTGCATTCATCTCACTTAAACACACACAGTAAAATCCTGGCTACATTAAAATCAATAGCAAAAACTCCCATTGGCTTCAATGGAACCAGGATTTTTCACCCTCGGGGCTTAAATTGTACTTGAGTAACACATAATTTGTGTGCTGCCCCTTTGCTTTTATCTAGTGTGAATTTCTCCATATAAAAGCAGGCCTAAACCTTTGCATTGGTAATAATAATAATCCGCATGTTGATGATGACTGTACTCATGTTTGTGTTCAGACATTCATCTACTCCTTAGGAGTCTGATCACAAGTCCCAGTCAATAGAAAGTTGATTCTTTGGAGCTTTGGATCAAATACCAGCTTAATAAAAAAAATCAATGTTTGTCATTTAAGAATGTTAACAACATACTTCTATATTGGGAAAATAGTCCATTCAAAATCACAGGAAGTATCTGAAGCACTTTCTGACATCAGGGAAATAACAGGATATTTAGGAGATACTTAGAAAATATTTGAGTACTCTTCTGTAGATTTCTTGCATGATTAACAAAGAAGGTATATATAATATATGTTGTTCTACCAGATGTTTTTGAGGGGAAAGATTTGTAACCCTTTGGCTTTCCATTCTCATAGAAAAACAAACAGCTGTTCTGCAGTATAATGAACTCCAGCCCGTTATATCATAAGCTCTTCTCTAGCTTTGAATCTCATGTAGAAAAAAAATTCTGCCTCCTAGTTATGTTTTATATTATCATCACAGTTCAGAATAACTTCTGTTTGACCATGTGGTTGGCTTAAAAGATGTTGGAGGCTCAGCTTTTGATGATGTAATTAGAAAACCAGTGTCTCTTCAAATGTTACTTTTTGTGCCTCTATTAATTGAAATATTTCTAACAGCTATAATTCAAAAAACAATATAATAATTTTGCAGGGCTCCAGCTGTGATTCACATGGAGTTTAAAACAACTTAGTAAACAAATTATGTCATGAGAGCCTTATGCACTCCCCATCATGCTTTCTGACATAAAAGGCATCTCTACTACAGAGGCTAGCCTACTGTTTTCCAGTGCACAGCCCACTGTAATGTACCATTTTCTTCTCTTGAGGAAATAGCATGGTATTGCATTGCCTGTGTAGTGTATGCTTCAACTGGTCAAATTATTTACCTCATCTGAATGATTACGTATGTATTTCTGTTTCAGGTTTGTTGCTTAAAAGGTGCACGCTATTACTGCCCACAAAAGACAGGCTAAAGTACATACACAAGATACTCTCAGAAGTAAGCTTACACTCATTTCTCTGTATTTAACACTTCTAGAATATTGTTTTGAAGTATTACTTGCACCTATATTAATGTTTCAATAAAACAATTTTGTTAATGTAATATACGTAAATTAATTTATTAACGCATCTGTGATGCTCATCAGTGTAATATGAATTATTTGGAATCAGTCTCTTGGTTAAAATTCTTCCTTAGATATTTAGGCTGTGATTTCCAATCTTGAGTACCTGAAATTAAGCATTTAAATCAATAAGTGATTTATTTTTCCAAGATGCTAAGCCCCCACAGATTTAAACTGAAGTCAAAGTGAGTTTTGGTGTTCAGAACCATCTCTAACTTTAAGCACCCACTGTTTGAAAATTATGGCATATATCTAGGATTTTCAAAGAATATCTAAAGGGGTTAGTTGCTCAACTCCTATTGAAAATAATTTCCTTCAAATGTTTTTAAAACCCCACTCTTAGGCCTGGTCTACACTAAAGGGGAAGGTCGACTTAAGATATGCAACTCCAGCTACATTAATTACATAGCTAGAGTCGATGTATCTTAAATCACCGTCCACACAGTGGGAGGTTGACGGAAGTAAATGCTCCCATCGGCTTTCCTTACTCCTCATGAGGCGCAGGAGTACCGGTGCCGACAGGGGCACCCTCTCGGTTCGAATTAGTGGGTCTTCACTACACCCACTAAATTGAACCCCAAAAAATTGACCTTGGCAGTGTTGATCTTCTGCGTAGTGTAGACATGGCCTTCGTGAGTATAATCTGCTATAAAAATGTCTTTTACGTTAATTTTTAAAGCACATCACACAGCACAAATAATATTTGCCACTTTGTAATAAAATGAATGTAGGTTGAAATTCAGCCCCATGAAGAGATCCTGCAGCAGACCTATATCCCACTTAAGTTCTGATTAGAGGGGAAAGTGGTGCATAATGCCTTGGGCAGGCTCTCTGCACAGGGGTAAATTTAAACCATAATTAATTAAAAACATTATGTTACCAAACTGTATTGGTTTCTGAAGGGCTAAATGATTATGTATAATAGACATTATTAATAAAATATCACATCTGTCTGAAGACTAAGGTGGGCTGAGTGAAAGTTCTGAGAGGACCAATGGCCGCATCATAAAAAACATTCCTAATTGGCAATTTTGTTGGGTGTCTCAGAAGAGCTGCAAGGCTTGAGTGAATGTAGTGTAGAGAAATCCCTTATTTACCTTGGAAAATAGCCCCTTGGGTCAGCATTGCTGTAGATTAGTGGTATGGGAAAGCTTCAAGCATAAAAGTGAATTTATTACCAATTACTCTACATTAATTAAATGAAGCAACAATGTTTTGTCTTTGCAGGTTTCCTGTTTTAAACTCAGTGGTTGCCCAAGCCCATTGCATTGCTTGGGATTACAATGCTATGGTGTGTTTTTACAGGTATGGTGTATTTTTTCAAAGAGAAGGCAGGTATCATTAATATAAGAGAAACCAAAATTTGTCTTTTTTAAAATCTATCAAGGCTGAAATACTCAGCCTTTTTAAAAAGCGCAAATAAACATAATCACCATCCAACTTAGTTATACTTTGAAAAGCAGTGGGCTAAAACTGCTTAGCAAGACATTTCAAAGTTTAACTTGGCTTTCAGGTCCCAGACAATGCATTTATTCAGTGCCGCAGTTCTTACTGACTTTTTAAAAATATTTAACTTAACTTTAGAGAATTTATCATTCTGGATCTTATTAGCAAATTTATTACCAAAGAAGAATACATATATAGCCTTTTCAGTACATTACTTCAAACATCAAATTCACAACACCTAACCAGAGATTCTCTGATTTAAAGGCAATTAGCCCAAGGTCTTTAATTAAATGGAGGAATCGTTCTAGCTATTTGAGATGCAAAGAAAGAAATGACAAATCTGTTAGTTCAGCAATCAACTGTATTGACTATAATGACTACCAAAATTGCAAATATGTTATAAGGGACAAGGATAGGGCTTCTTTAATGCTAACTGAGGAAAGTATTTAATTGTCAAACATATAGAATCACCATTATGGGTTGCTTACTTGAGAGCTGCTTTGTCTAACTTCCCGAAAAAAGCTTATATTCTTTGTTGAAGAACAAGCATTTTCTGAACATTTTAAATTAAGCTACAGTACACTGTGTTTTAGAAGAACTTACGTGTTCAGACACTCTGTGGAAATATACCATCTGAAAATATCTTTAGTAATGACAAAGATACTGTTCAGAATCGCATGGTTGTCTGGTTTATTCCCTGCCCTAGCTAACTATTATAGATAATTATTTGCATCAGGATATTCGTGCTCTTAGCAACTGTCTCTTGCTTATTCATGTCCAAGGATCATAAATTATCTTTGGACAGAAGGTGCAACCCCAATGCAGTTCAAATTGTGAGCTATACAAAGGCCCATGAACCCCTTTGGCAGGGCCATCTTTTGGCATATGCAAAATATGCAGCTGTGTAGGCCACCACTGAATTTGGGCCACCACTTAGCCCTAAATTAAGTTGTGCCCTATGTTGCATATGCCCCAGTTGAGGACAGTGCAAGCTTAAGCAGCCCCAGTCCCCCGCTCCGCTGCCCCTGCTCCGCCTCCTAGCCCTGGCAGCCCAAACCCTCAGCCCCTGGGTTTCCCTCTTCACCTCCCAACCCCAGTGGCTGAATCCCTCAGTCCCCCACCCCCTGTTCTGACGGCCCTTCAGTTCCAGTGGCCCCAATCCTCCACCTCCTAGCTCACAGCTCTGATGTGCTGCACTATTTCCCCTTCCACCTGTTCCCCATCAGTGTCCCTGCCTTGTTCCTGCCCACACAGCTCCTGCTCACACAGCCCTCTCCTGCAAAGTTGCTGCCCCACTCCCCAGCAGGGGTTAGGGGATGCAGGTCCTCAGGCTGTGTAGAGCACCCAAATTCATAAAGACAGCCCTTCCCTTTGGTATGAGTTAGAGAAGCCTGCATGGCAGCTGAAGCTACTGGTACTGGAAGGCTTTGCAATCAAGATACTCCCCCTCTTGCTCTCTCTCCTGACACCATCAGGAACGGGGGACTGTGGACTTGTGTGTGATGCGTAGGGTTGCCTATGTCAGACTTATGCTGGCCCTGCAATGAGGAAATTTCTTGTGAGTCATTTCACCCACTTCAGGTCACTAGAGTTCCATGAAGGGACAGCAGCAGGAGCAGAACTCTCCTCCTCTTTTTTTGGAGTTTTCATGAGTTGCTGATCTGAGACCATCTGTCATATAATGACTACTGATATCAGTAACACATGTAGAAATCTAGAGCAATTCCAATCTGTGAGATTATCATCTAGTTTTGTATTTCTAAACTGCTGTGTTTAGTTTTTGGAACTGCCTTGTTACTGCCCAAAGTGTCTGAGGGCCTGATAGAATAAAAGAGCTTATATTAACATTTTTGTTTTTCCTTTTCAACTTAGCAAATTCCTTTATGCAACAAGTGTGTGTGACATGATTATTTCTGATTTCAGTGACTTATAGATATAGCCCCCGGGGGGGCATTTATAATAATAATTTGCACTTTGCAAGAAGTCCATTTTGAATTATGAGGATTAAAATAATACACAGTAGTTCAGTTGCACTAGTCTCTGTTGAAATGTATCCTTTCCATAAATACTGAAAAATTGATTGTACATATATGGCTATAATAACAGGCATTGTGATTTAATTCTATATATCTGTCCTTCATTTGGTGTCATCAGACCCTGACAGCAGGCTGGGATGAGTTAGAATGCCATCGTGTTTATAACTTCCTCTGTGAGCTGAGCAATCTACCCCGCAAAGTACAGACAGTTGTCAGCAGCAAACCAGGTGAATACCTGAAACAAAAAAATCCTGGAAAATACAAATGATAATGAAAGAAGCTGTCATGGCAGTTATAGCATTCTTTTGCTGCCAGTTCAGGAAATGGATTCACATTATTACAGAGAAGATGCACCCTAGATTCAAGGATGATTTGTGCCTCGTGATCCCTGCAGTATTTGATCCTTTCTTTATCCATATGTATGGTGCTTTAGCTGCAGACATGCTAGAAAATGAGTGCTCTGAAGTTGGTAACATATTTGAATATAACTGAAGGAAATCAGCACTATTAACTGAATTTAGTTTTTTTCTGATGAGAACAAGCAATTGACTTTTATCTTTGGGTGTTCTGTGTGGCGAAGTGTATCTCTTCAAGAGGCAACTGATTTTGTTGGATCTTATAATTTCGTTATCAAATGTGTATATATAATTTACATGCACTAGGCCTAATTCTCCTCTGCTTTACACCAAAACTTGTGCAATTAATAGAGTTACACCAGTATAAAACTGATGTGATGCAGTAGAAAATCAGGACCAATATTTTATGCCTGTCCTGAAGCATCACTCTAAAATCAAATGTAGCCCCTCCAGAAATTCTCCAGCACAGTACTCAGTATTTCATTGGAAATGTTCACATGTGGGTTCCTACCTAAGAGGTTGTAGAAGGCAAGCATGCAGTCAACTTTTTCTACTTGTTCCTTTAGGCACCATTTAATAGAATTACTGGCAGAAAGAAGCACAGCAATGCCAAAAATAATAGCGTGCCCCTGAAACAGCATGAGAAGTGGCAAAAAATTAGTACTGGGCAGGCAGAATCAGTGGTTTGAAGCAGTGCATGAAACTAGTGCAAGCATGGGATAGTTACAACTCAGAACTTCAGGACCTTATGGTCTGAGTTACTCCAATTTGACACTCGTTCAGTGGGAGTTATGCATCTGGAATCTCTAATATCCTAGTAGGAACCTATCTACATCTGTAGGGAGTCTGAATACCTTTAAAAATCTAGCATTATGCCAATATAGCCTAAAATCCTTTCTCCCTCTCTCTACCAATCTTTATAAATATATTAAAATTGCCAAAGTGATTATGGATTCATAATATACAAATTCTCTTGTTTTAGGAAGCGCCCGAAAGCTGGAATTACGGATAAGATTATTCTGTCGCGGTGTCCTGCTAAATCACTGGATTCATCGAAGTGATTCTGCATTTTGGCTGACTCGTATCTTAAAACCATGGCCAATGGTTAATCAAGCCCGGTTGTTATACATCATTTTTGGCCCAGTCTCCTCTATAAATGGTGTGTAGATTTAACATAATAGCCTGTTTTCTGAGGGAGAAATTCTGATCTATGCCCTTTCAGGAGACCAATGCAAGGGTTGTGTGGGATGGATTCCTCCTCAGTCAAGTGGTAGGATTATATATCTGAGATGTCTATGGACACAACTGTAGACCATGAGTCACAGTTGGAACAACAACCTCTTTACCCCTCATTTTGAGCTTTTGGGCCAAAGCATACACACAAGTAATTAACCTGTTGTTCCCTCCTCTGGTACGCTACTGCCCACTCCACAACAGCTCTTCTGAGTTCCTATGGAGAGAGATGCTGTGGAACTTCTTAACAGTGTGCAGGGAGCTTTGGGGTGTAGATTCTTTTTGTAGATTCTCTGCTTTGTAGCTCCATGTATGGCAGAAATGCTGTGGTACACTTTGTTATGGGCCTTCCCATAGGCCAGGAAGATTTCACTCCGGGGAGAAAGCACTCTGTGCTTATTACATTTCACTTTTTAGAAGGGAACATTTACCTCTTTGCAGACTTATCATTCCTAATAAACTTTTTCAAGATTTGACCACACAGTTCATATTAATTTGTGAAGACTGTAAACTTCCAGGTAATTGCTTGGACATTACTCCTAATTTACACCAGTGTGAGAGGGGAATCAAGCCAACTAATCTCATAAATGAAGGACATACAGAACATCTTAGCTATTTCACAATACTTTTTGTTTTGTTCCAGCTGTAGCTATATTATTGTAAACTTTTGAAGACAAAAGCTCTGACTTTACTTATTTATGTGTGGCCAGCAACACCTCTGGAAAGCAAGCCTTTTCTAAATAATAAAGTACAGGTTGAAACTCTCTAGTCTGGCTCTCTCTGGTCTGGCAACATCCATGGTCTGATATGATTTTAGTTAGCCGCTGTCCCCTTATCATGGGTGTGGTCAAGTTTTCTGTGATCCTATAAAGTTTGTTTACAGCCACAAATCCTGGTGCTCAGTGTTCTGTGCTGTTATTTAGCTTTAATTTACCCGTAAATGTTTTCTAAGAGCCCAATAAGCAGTGGAAGTGTTGGCAATGCTGCTAGACAATACTGACCTTCCTTGGTTTGGCAAATTCTCTCATTTGGCACTGGTCAGATCCCAAGGGTGCCAGAATAGAGAGGTTCAAACTGTATAACATTTAGAATAATTGACCCCTTCCTTACCTGTTTAACATGGACCTTCTAAAGAAATTACAGAGGCAATGCTTTTCCTCTGTTTGACTACACCTGTGGTGTGAAGGTCGCCTCAGCACTGAACCACAAGCAAGTGAATCACCCTCTGAAATCGCACTGTTTTCCTCACTTAAATATTAATTCTGTGTTTCCCTAAAGCACCCAATGATTCTGATTCACATTGCAGTCTACGCTGCCTCTTCTGCCACAAATGAGATAAAATAAAATGCTCTTGTGCAAATAGGGACTTATGCTTTTGCCTGAATCACTTTTTCTTTTCCAAGCCATCCTTTGAGGCCCCAGTATAGTTCTTCCTTATTTAGCAAACTACATTGTTATTTAGTGGTGATTGTGACTAATGTTACCCAGGACATGTGGTTTGGCAGAAAATGATAGAAGGACCAACCGATGAGACCAGTTTAAAGGGTCTAGCTGATGCTATTAAACTACTGTATGACACAGAAGCTAAAGAGTGGACAGCAGATGATGTTATCAGTCTTGTGGATGAATTGTCAGGTATATTTATATTTTATATAACTGGAGGTTGTGCAGAAGTCAGAGATAGAAGAAACCAACACTGCTTATAAACCAAAAGTAAAATGTTTTAAGTAATAACACATGAAAATCTTCAAAAATAAGTGTTCTGTTATCAAGTGTAAGGGACGCTGAAGCACAGTTCAGGTCCAAAATTTAGGTTTTGTTCAAAACAAAGTTTTACAAAATTACCATTAGTAGATATGTTTTCATGGGTTTTTTTAAATGTCCAGAAGACTCTATCTTGGTTTGACTTTAACCATTTTTCCTATAGTGTTTGTACCCTGGGCATTCTTATTCTTGGGGTTGAGAACCAAAAAGTGATAAGTAGGAAGAAAGAGAACTTTCTAATGTATTTGCTCTCAAGTACAAAAAGGATAAATAGGAAGAAATGTATTCGATTTTTTTTCCCAAATCTAATGCATGGGGGTTATTAATAATCCTGATAAAGATATCTTTTGGTTATTAGCAACACTTTCTCCTGAACTAATGTTAAAAGTATTGGATATTAACTGATTGATGTGTCATTTTTATTGGCAACTTTTTGGAAAAGAGGTTCCACTTGTAATGAATTTGTTGTTGTTGAGTCCTCAGCCTGTATAAGCTCAGGGAGTGGTACTCCACTGTCCCTTGGGTCCCCTGTGCTCCCTATAGAAAGCCCCTGCTGCAGGCATGTTTATAAGAATATAGCCAGGGAAGGGAAACACGGGGATGTGCTGGGCTCACCATCAGTGTCAGGACAAGACATAACATAGAATGTGTAGAGAGCGGTACTGGGCAGCCTGACAGGACCTGACTGCTCTCTCCCCATGGAAAGCCCTGTCTGCATGGGGCTTCCCATTGGGCAAGAATGTTAGCATCACAGCCCATTATTTCCTGTGTGGGAGGTAAGTTCTTAGCTGTCCCATGCTATTGTCTCAGGCAAGGGGCATTTGTTTATTACTGAGAACTTTTGGATAGTGAAAGCTTTTAGTTGGCAACCAATAATTTGCTAATAACTGGTATCCATTGTAGTTTCATTTGTAATAGTCTAAGCCTTTGTTGGAGCTATAGGTAAGGACATATTTTGAGATTTTTAATGTGTTTTTGACCTTTTTAAATAGAAAGTATGGTGACCTTTACTGGGAAAGAAGCTGGTCTCTGGAAAGGAATCCATAATTTGATGGTGTTATATTTTAAGTTTGGTTGGAGTTGGAGAGATTGTATTATACATTTTATCATCATCAGCCTTAACACAAACAATTCCCATTGGAACCATAGTAATTCTGTAGCTCCCAACTGTGTTGTAGGTGTGTTTGAATGGGCTTTCCTCTCAAGCATGTCTGATGGATGTCAAACGCAGTGATTCATAAATTCAAATACATTCAGAATTTTGTTCAGATAATTTTCTTTTAGTTTAATTGTAACCTACATTTTCTAACCTATATTTGACTAAATTATGTACAGTGTGTTGAATCATAGGTAATGAATAATCCTTTGTATTTTTATTATAAAAGTGGTTCCCCGGGAGTGGCTCATGGAGAATAATGCTCGCCTCCTCATATTGAGTGGAAACAACATCTGCTTCACCTTCATGGCTAGTAAAGCTGTGAATGGGCGGGCTGTTGACTTGGCCAGGCTAGTAGTCTTTCTGGCTTTGGTGAGTATCACTGAATAGAATTTTTTGGCATTTTGCCACTAAATCTGCATCTCTGCTTTCCCAGGTCTAGTGCCTGATTTTCCTTACACTAAGAAAGAATAACAACATTGGGCAAAAGAAAGTCAGGCCCATTGATTTCAAAGGCCCCTATACAGAGCTTGAAGGTATCAACTCTGTCCCTAGGGGAAAATAATTCTAGCATAAGGTGGAAATGGAGTTCTCTCTCCTTCATTGCATGGACAGAACAGCTTTACAAGAGCATCCTCTCACATAGGCCCTGGAATAGATTCCAGAGTAAGATTAAAGCCCATTGTATTGTGGAATAGTGCCAGAATTGTCTACTATGAATTTTAGTACATCAACATGTTGTTTTCATGGGGTTTTTTAGCTCATCGCCATTATGAATATGTATTGTAATATTTCTTGTATGTTCTAGGTCTGTGAAAAGGACCTATACTGCATGGATTGGGCAGTAAAAATGATGCAGAAAGTCTGCAAGGTTTTCAGCACTCCCGGTGAAAGGAATAACTTCCTGCAGAGCGTGGAAAATGCATTTGCGCACATGATCATGGACATGTTACAGTCAGTAATGTCTGGTGAGTATCTATGCCTGTCTACCACAGGTGAGCTCTTTCGATGGGACATGCCCACTAGCAGAACAGGGGATGGGAGCTCCTGGATTATCACAGCTCCAGCCAGGCCCCCTTCCTAGTCAGTTAGAGCTACCCTGGAAGGGGATTAATTGAAAAAGATGGGATATTCTTTTTATAATTAATAGTATTACCCATCCTGTTGTGACGGTAGATGTACACTCAGGCTGGCCTGGCGCAGCGGGCAAAAGCAGACCTGGCTGCCATCTAGGCTGTGAAGGACCCACAGAGTGCCATGGGCCGCTGGAGTCCATCATCCAGGTGCCAGCAGGCTGGCTCCTGGCCATCCTGCCCGGACCCGCTAGCCAAACTCCCTGCACTTCTGGCGAGGCGCAGCCTCCATTCCCCACACAGCCCACGGGCCACTAACTTATTCCCTGTTTGGAGCAGCACCTGGCTGCCATATGGGAATGACTGTTACAATGAATAAACCCTGTTACAGACTCTGGAGCTGGAGTTCGGGAGTCCCTACTCTACAGGCAGAGTTCTGCCCCAGTGGGATCAGCCTGGGAGCAGGGCTGGTCTGGTCTCCTGTCCCTTGTGGCCTGGCCAGAGCACTGGGCAACCCTGAGCCAGCATTGTCCCTAGCTGCAGGAGAAAGTGTGGCTGGGGTCCTGGGAGCTGGGATCTGCCCAGGGCTGGGGGCGGGGTGGCATGCTGGGAGCTGTCTTGGCTGCAGGGAGAGGGGAGCTGGGAGGAGCTGCCCTGGCTGGGGCAGAGGGAGCAAGCTGGGCCCTGTCCCACAGGGAAGGCGCTGAAAGCAGGGAGTGACATGCCGCCACACCACCAACAAACCCCCCACCACCACCAGGATTGGGAACCCCATGTGCCAGTATCGCATATTGGGATCTGGAGTCCTTTTGGGCTGTCCTTCCATTCAAGATCAGAGTGGCTGGATCAGGGAATTTATTATTATTAAATTCTTTGGGCTGCATTCCGTCCATGGTCCAAACTTTGTCACCTCTGATATAAACTCAAGACTGTTTTATAATTGCAAGAAATAAAGATGAACAGGTTGCTCAGTTAGGACAGATTTCTATCTTAAAGCAAGATTGTTCTTGTTCAATCCTGGACAAACTGGTTATGAGAGTCTGTGATGTTATTTCATAGCTGTCCCACTATCAGATTCTATATCTGATGTCTAATAAATCTAAATGGAAGTAGTTAACTTGGTGTCATGCTTCCAAGTGGTATCCAGGGCTGTGAGGCACCTCACTACCACCAGCTCTTAGCATGAAGACATCTTGTCTGTGCTTACCATGGGTCAACTGCCTGACTCCACCACCTACCTACCGGCAGCACAATTAAATATTCACCTTTCGGCCTAAGCAGGTTCTGCTGTCCCTTGGCAGGTTAGCAGTAGACAAGCATACCCTAAACCCTGAGCCCGCCAATCATCTTCCTGGAGTAGGGTTGCCAGGTGTCCGGTTTTGAACCGGACAATCCGGTATTTGAGCTTTCTGTTTGGGAAACAAATTGAGAAAATATAAATGTCTGGTATTTTCTAAATAAGATATAATATAGATTGTGATGTAATGTCAAGTGTGTCTGGTATTTTTGTTGAAACCATCTGGCAACCCTATCCTGGAGTGTCTAGCCTGTTTCATTGGACACTCACAGAATTCATACAGTCACTGCTCCCAAAGAAGCAGCACACTTCAAATGATCAGTTACACGTTAGATCACCTAAGTGATCCATTTGACATGCAGCATTTAGCTATGTTCAGAGTGAAAAACAAGAAGACATTTATTTTAAAAAGAAAAGAGATTCAAATGATAGCAAGTAGAAGTATTGGACACAAATGACTGCATATATAATAAAATGATAACAGATATTCTAGAATGTAGACTTGCTTAACAAAATACTTTCATGGCTGATAAAGTATTGCTCAGCAGTGCTTTCTAGCCTGATAGGCTATGATCCCCTTTTCATGAAACAAGACATATTGCCAGCTTGCCCCTGTGCTAAAGGATACAAGTGTGTTGTTCTGACTTCCCAAAAATAAAGATATTCAAGTTCCTTCCTTTGTCTTCAGAAATGTGATGCCCCCACTTGTTGTTTTCCCTTTATACTCCTTCCTTGCAAATTTTCGATTTGCTTGTCAATTTTTCAATCTTGATTAGACAGTGGCTCAGTATGTAAATAGACTTACATTGAGAGAAACACAATACAGAGCCAGAAAAATAAACATCTGCTACAGCTTCACAGATGATTAATCAGCCCCGCCCAGTCAGTTAGCTTCATGCATGGAACATCACCTGTGATGCTGTGCTGCTGAGCAGCTTAGGGAACACTTACCACCTACCTGAAAAAAAGTCTGTCTAGTATATCACCTCTTAGTGATGTGTTTTTAACACCAAGGCTTTAAGAACATAATTTTCAGTATAAATACATAACTTCTCAAATATTGTCAGTGTATATATTTCAATGACTTGTGGGCTACTAGCTTTTGGTAGTGACCTTGCATGCCATGCTTTGGTGAATTTTTGTGGGTATCTGACATGGGATCCCTGTTAAACTCTATCCTCCCCATCCCTGTGTCATTTGGCATCAGGAGGTACCTGAGTTATACTTGGCCTCTGCTATAATACTAAGTAATTTCTAAAATCTTCTCCTTACAGTTGAACCCTTTGTTTTCATTAGCTATTTTTAATGTTTCCCTTCTGGTGCTTAGGAGATCGTGAGGAAGAAGACAGCAGCTTTTTGAATTTATTCCACCTGGTGAATGCACAATCTAACTTCCATAAGGAAATTCTGTATCTCACCATGAGAAGTACCTCTACTTAAATACTCACAATTACTACAGTGATTCACATAGGTGTCCACTTATCTTTTAAATTCATTCTCCAGCAGCTTCTTGCTGCGTTTTAACAGCTACTGATCACACTATCAAAAATAGAAAATATAATAACCTGTTAAATCTGGAAGTATAACTTTTGCAGAAGCAGCAGAAGGCTGACGGGAGATGCTAGTGAAATACAAAGCAGAAGAATTACTTAAACCTATAAAGATGTAGTGAGGCAACTGTAAGAAACTACAGCACAATCTGTGCAATAAACTTGCCTGAGAGTGTGTGTCAAGATGTGCTGAGGAGCCCATCTGTGACATTCCATGGTTTGGCTGTTATGGGTGGGAATACACACTGCATTCTTCTCCTACTGTGTATGTTTGGATACAAAATAAAAATGACATGGTGTTGAGATTTGATGTACAACCACAAATTAAAGAATGTTGTTTTAGTTCAGAACAGAAAATATTTTGCTCTTTTAATTTTGTTTTCTCTTTGGAATCCATTAATACAAAACCAATATAATGAGAAAGGCATGGTCAGATATCTCCAGTTCAAGTTACACTTGGGTATCTATAATTTACTCTGATATTCTTTGCTCCTGAACTTTGCTGTAGATAGCTGCATGGATTGGGCATTAAGTTTCAGTACAAAGGCTCTCTGGAAAAAGCCATAGTTTTTTAAGGATGGAAGGTTGGTTTTTTTTGTTTTTTGGGGTTTTTTTTTTTTTTTACAGAACATGCTTTCCATCTATAAAGCAGAAGAAACTTCAGAATGCACCTTTGTACTAAATATAATAACTGAATAGTTTAAAAAATTATATGTCTGCTAAGTTGAACAATGTTTAATGCATGTAGATATTAATTAATGAAGATCACTGGTTTTTATTAAAGTATCAGATATGTATTCTAGTCTAAAACAATTATATTTATGATACATTGCTTTAAAAAATGAAAATATTTAATATGTGCTAAACAGTATTTATTACATTTTGGGTTATTTATCTGATGGCTATTTTCTTCATATTATTAAAATACCTTTTCCCCCACCTGAAATATTTATTAATTATTCAAATATGTGCCAAATTTTGCCCTCAGAGACCGTTATTCTTCTCCAAGTGTTTGTTCATGTGCATTCCAAATCAGATGTTTGTGCACATACCTGCATGTTAGCCAGAAGATTTTCCCCCTACCAGCTAGTTGTAGGGTTGGCCAGGGCACCCCCGGAGTCGTGCCTCCATGGCACTCAATATAATGACCTACCAATGACCTTTCCCCTTTCAATTCCTTCTTACTGCCAGTGACAGTTAGCTGGAACTCCCTGTGTTCTTGCTCGCAAATGCAACAGCTTTCTTCTCATTCCATATATCTTGTAGTTAGTTGATAGATCAGAGTTTAAATAGTTCATAGATTACAGTTGGGAGGTTTGGTTTTCCATCTGGGATGCCTAGATCTCCAGGCTTCAAAGCCTGCGATTCCCGTGGCAAGCACATGCCCAGAAACGACCACCTCAGTTCCTAATTGCAGTGTTTAGGGAAGATCATCAAAAGGGTTGTTGTGTGATTTGCAAAATCTTCAGACCTCACACAGTCAGAGACAGAGATCAACACCTGATGAGGCAGCACTCTGGCCTCAGCCAGACCACGCACTGACAGACTTGGTACCAAGCATTCCTTTCTCAGTGCATGGTGCTCCCGGGCCGTCAACTCAACCTCAGGCGCCACCTAAGGACTTGCGGCACCTGATGGGCTCATCTTGCAGCATGCATTGGTGATGCCATTTCCAATACACCAGTGCCACAGAAGAAGTTACCAGATAGAGGGAGGTCTCCTATAACCAAGTCCAAAGACAAGCCTAGAATGAGACCCAAGTTATCACTAAGCACCGGCACCTGAATTGGGAGGAAGAACCCAGGAGCTGAACACCCCAACACCAGCCCAGCCAGCAAGGGACTTCGCCATGCCCTTCCTGCCTGAGGCTTTTCAAGTAGCCCAGGATTTGATGTACCATGATGCACCATGCCTCCCTTTTCCTCTTCAGTACCAGCTCCATTGAGGGTGCTGTGGAGAGGCAAGCCAGCTATGATGGTTCGATGCTCACCCTTGCCGACACACTGCTCACCAGCATTGCAATGGGATCCAAGGAGTGAATCGTCGCACTGAGGTTCAGTACCTAGAAATTCAGCTTCTTCTTGGCTATCTGTATGGACACCTCAGAGTCAGAGTCCAACTGAGTGGATCCTGTCGGCGCACAAGCAAGAGACCAACATCCACCTGTGACTGGCTCTGCTTTTCGGCACCATGGCCCACTCAGTGGCATCCCCCCGCCCACTTGGACTCCCTGAGCTTGTCATAAAGCCAAGGTCAGAGCCAAACATCATCTGTGGCATTGGTCATCTTTCTTCCCCCACAGACGCTACCAGCTGCAGTGACAGTTCAAGTGTTAGAGCCTCCAACCCCTTCAGCCACCATGCCACCTGTAACTGTTTCAGCCTCAACACCATTGCCAAATCTGACACCACCGAGAGGGCTGACTTCGTCACAGATATCGGCACTGGCATCAATATTGATACCTGCAACTTTGGCACTGATATCGACACTGGCACCGATACTGGCACTGGCCCAAGCATCAACATCAGCTCCAGCACTGCTTCTGGCACCAGCACCATTGGCACCATCTTAGGTGCTGTTAGTATACTCTGGTATTGGAGTACAAACAGTTATCCAGGCAGGTCCTATACAGCAGGAGATCCAACAGTTGATAGGCACCTTCTCCTCCTCTTCCCCTGATGACATGCTCATGGGCTCAACACCAGCCCTGTCCTTGAAAGATGTAAAGTCCTCCAACAATTCCTCAGAAGGGAGGCCCAGGTTCTCAATATACAGGCAGAGGAGGTGGTAGAGGATATTGACCCCGTTGTAGACAGAGGCTACGTCTACACAGGCCCCCTTTTCCGGAAAAGGGATGCAAATGAGA